>JASCZW010007210.1:0-71578 GCA_034211315.2 Aedes japonicus
CTTTACTGTCGCAACGCGATCATCATATTTTTGTTATCACTGAATTCGAGCCCCAAACGTTATTATGTTTCTTATTAATCTTTCAAAATAAACAACTCATATCGCAATGTTTGAAGCATTAACTTTTGCATTCTTTAATTTGATCAAGCTCCGACAGATTCTTGTGGACCAAATTGAATCCCGAGGTGCGATTCGACTTCACTTCGGAGCAGTGCTGTAGGAAGTAATTTCAACCCAATGCAATTCATTTGTGGATAACTCATTCCCAAGCTCATTCCAGAGGCTGATCGAGGGGTAGGCCACTTTGCGATTGCACGTTGGATCGCTGCAAATCCTTATCAAATTCACAATATCACTTCCACTATCGCCATTAATCGAAACCCTTAGAGGAGGATAATGATTTTGAAGAGCATGGCGATAACGAGAATTTGACGACATCTCTAGATCAGAGAGGGGTAATTAATTTTAATAATTTTAATAATCTTAATTTATCGACTAACTCGAATGAGCAAACGCTTCCACCTAAAACACAATTAAGTACCGAAATTATAGTTTATTGCCAAAATTTTAACCGTATGAAAAGTGCGGTTAAGATTCAAGAAATTCATAATAAAATTTTGGGTTGCTCATTCCCAATAATAATGGCAACTGAAACCAGTTGGGATCAAAGCGTTAGGAGTGAAGAAGTCTTCGGAAATTCTTATAATGTTTTTAGAAATGATCGCAATTTGGAAATTTCTGAAAAAAGTCAGGTGGTGGTGTTTTAATAGCTATTTCTACCAATTTTAATTCAGAAATTATCGAAACATCAAAAGTTATGGAGTTTGAACATGTATGGGTGAAAGTACACATGGCAGGTGAAACACATGTATTTGCCTCAGTGTATTTTCCTCCAAACAACGCTCGTAAAGAAGTATATGAACATTTTTTCACATTGCAGACGCAATTATGTCTGAGCTTTCCCCAGAAGTGAAAGTTCACATATATGGAGATTTTAATCAACGTAGTGCTGAATTCATTTTAGATACCGAAAATGAGTGCATCCTTCTACCAGTCGTCGGAGAAAATGAAACATTACAGTTTATTTTCGACAAAACTGCAGGTTTAGGAGCTCAACCAAGTTAATCATGTAAAAACCAGCAAAATTGCTATTTAGATTTTTTATTAACAAATATTGAGGAAGATTTCTGTGTAGCAAAATCACTTTTTCCATTATGGAAAAATGAAGCTTTTCACACAGCAATTGAGTTTTCTTTATTTATCCACGAATACGAAAGACCCGACGACTTCGGATATGAAGAGGTCTTCCAATATCATTTAGCAAATTATGATATCATACGAAATAAAATTATCAGAATTGATTGGCAAATCATTTTTAAGAACGAAGGAAATATTGAGACTTCTGTTGAAGTTTTTTACAAATTATTGTTTGAAATAATATTTGAAGAAGTACCATTCAAAAAAATAAGACGACAAGGTAAGTCAAACCAACCAGTTTGGTATAATAAACAAATAAAAAATTTGAAGAATCGGAAGCAAAAAGCACACAAAATATACAAAAAAGATGGTAACAGCAATAACCTGGCAAACTACTTGAGTATTTGTGATGAACTGAATCTAACCATAAAAAATGCATATGATGAGCACAATGCAAAAACTGAACTTGAAATTAAGTCTTGCCCAAAAAAATTTTTCAATTATGTTAAAACTAAATTGAAATCTGACAACTTCCCATCTAGAATGCATCTTAACTCAAATGTTGGTAATAACGCAGAAGAAATTTGCAATCTATTTGCAACATTCTTTCAAGAAATATATACCACATTTGCTGAAGAAGATCGCGATTACGAATATTTCGATTTCTTCCCAGGATTTTCAAGGGACATTGGAGTTAGTCAAGTCGAATTTCAAGACATATTTCAAGGTTTGAATAATTTAGACGTTTCTAAAGGTTCTGGCCCTGATGGAATACCACCAGTATTTATGAAAAACTTAGCATTGGAACTTACATCACCTTTATTTTGGCTATTTAATATGTCATTGAAATCTGGGATCTTTCCCAAACTGTGGAAAAGTTCCTACCTAGTACCTATTTTCAAAAGTGGGAAAAAATCTGACATACGTAACTATCGTGGAATTGCCATTTTATCTTGCATTCCTAAACTTTTTGAAGCAATTATTAATGAAAAATTGTTCACTCAAATCAAAAACAGAATCACTACAAAGCAACATGGATTTTTCAAAGGACGATCAACTAGCACAAATTTATTGGAATTCGTTAACTACTCTCTGATAGCAATGGACAATGGTTACCATGTAGAAGCTCTTTATACAGACTTCAGCAAAGCTTTTGATCGCATTGACATACCCATGCTTCTTTTTAAATTGCAAAAATTGGGAATTGAGCCAGGAATTCTCAAATGGATCGAATCGTACCTTACTAACCGTCAACAAATAGTAAGATTTAAAGGGAAGAAATCAAACCCTATTCAAGTCACCTCTGGAGTCCCCCAAGGCTCTCATTTAGGCCCCCTCTTATTTATTTTGTTTGTAAATGACGTTTCCTTTATTCTTAAAAACATTAAATTTCTTGTTTATGCTGATGACATGAAACTATTTTTAGAAATAAGAAATAAAGAAGATATTATTACATTCCAGCAAGAAATAAACGTTTTCTATGTCTGGTGTAACAAAAGTCTTTTACAGCTAAACGTAAAAAATGTAATTCGATTACTTTTAGTACGAAACGAAGCACTCTAGACGTAACTATTAATTTAGGGAATCAGCCAGTTGAAAAGTGTAAAAGAGTAAGGGACTTAGGAGTTATCTTGGATTCCAAACTTACATTCATTGAACATTACAATACTATCATCAACAGAGCAAATAATATGCTTGGATTTATAAAACGTTTTTGTTACAATTTTCATGACCCGTACACAATAAAAACATTGTACATTGCATATGTGAGGTCAATACTGGAATATTGTAGCGTAGTTTGGTCACCCTTTTCAGTCATACAAGAAGAACGAATAGAATCGGTACAGAAGCAGTTTTTACTATTTGCCCTTCGTAAATTAGGTTGGACAAGGTTACCTCTTCCATCTTATGAAGCACGCTGTATGCTAATCAGCATCCGATCATTAAAAGAGCGCCGTGAATTTGCATTAGTTTCATTCGTAAATGATATTGTTGCGCAACGCGTTGACTCAGTAAAACTTTTAGCAAAACTTAATTTTTACATTCCGTCCCGGCAATTACGAAATAGAAATATATTTGCTACAAGCCATCATCGCACAAATTACGCCACGTTTGGGCCTCTTAATCAGATGATGGCAACGTACAATAAGCACGGAGAAAATGTTGACTTCACTATGACTAAAACAAAATTGAAGCAATACTTCAATGCAATTAGATAACCTAAACATTAAAAATATAAACCTGATATGTTAGTTTTTTAAGACATACTATATATTTAAGAAGTGTAACATAAAATTGTAAATATCATTGTAACAAAACGGTCTACTACTGATTGACGACAAATAAATAAATAAATAATCGTAACAGTATTATGAATCGCGAAATTCATCGCGCAATCGCGTCTCATCATCACCAATTCTTACTCGAATCGCGAGCAGTGATATTGACGTCTGGCTGCCATGACATTTATATTTGAGCTATTGAAATTTGTTTTGATTATATCGAGCAAGTGAATCCAAGTAAGCAAATTTTCCCAAACAAAATAAGTAGTTTTGTTTACGATTGTTTAGGTGCTAGCGATTGCAGACCGAATAAATCCTCTAAAAAAATTTCGCTTGACTATTCAATTATGGTAGTTTAGTTTTAGAAGTTTGAATCTGCATACAATAAAAATATTAGAAGACCATCTACTACGAGGATTTTTTTATTGCGTAACTGAAAGTTGTGAAGCTTGCAAATATGATTAGTTGTAGAAAAACTAGATTCAAATAGGTATATAATGTGTTTCTCTACATTGTTATTATGAGCCACGATTGGCGAGTGGATCCGCCAGTAGCGTGCTGGTGCTGGAAATGATCGAAGACCATAAAAAGGTTTTAATATTCAGGTAAACCATTTTTCCATTTTTGTTCCTAATTCTGAACGAATGCTTTTCGTTAGGACAGCGGGAATCCACCAAATGCAAAGTGTAAGAAATATTTTAAGAATATCAATTCAGCATCGTAGACTTCAGTTTCTGATTATCAGCACTACGGAATTCAACATTTTCATCTGAATTTTCTACAGAGCATTTGATGTGTTCGTCGTCTTCTACGAAGTCCCGATCTAAAGTGTTGGCGTCGACAAACTCATATTTTTCAAATTTTCTATCATCTATTTTATCTCTATAACCAACGGTCGGTTCGATGCAGTCGGTCGCAAAATAATACTTTCTCCAAAATCCATATCGCTTCTGTCTATCCCCAGCCCCAATAATATTTCGATCGCTTGAGCTCTAGATTCATTGTTTTCATTGTGATGGCAGAAGATAGTTTGACTGATCGAATATTTGGAAGCGAGAAATGTCATTTTATTTCTGGCAGTTCTCGTTGTCAAATTTTTCGAGCAGATTCATTCTGTCAGCGAGAATTTTTATTCTGATCGCATCGTCATCGCGTTCTCATCGCGATTGATCTTGCTAATGGCAAAAAATGCTTTCAGCAGAAAGAAAATCGCCATCATCGTAGAAATTGTCATGTCAGGGAAGTCGTATCTAACGCTCATCGTGGGAGTTGCACCCCCCTCGAGGCTGATTTTAATATTAACTCGTGCATTGTTGTGCTTGTTTATTTTCATAAATTTTACTCACAATTTATAGCTCTAACTATAAAAGCTAAGACCTAAGACCTGATCTGCACGGAACGAAATGTCACCTTCACTGGAGGAATAATCGACCGGAATATTTTTCCGACAGTAAAAATGACAGCTCCCATTAGTTTGCGAGGAAAACTTACAAATTCCATTCCTATTTTTCGTTCTTTTCAGGTGGATACTGCTGCAGAAATTTATTTTCGATTCTTTACTTTTCCGTTCCAGTTAACGGAATTAAACATGGGTTTGGGATAGAAAAAGAATTTGATATCGAACACGATGCCGACCTAAAAGCGTATTTATTTTTCTTATTAATCTTCCAAAAAACAACTCATGTCCCAATATTTAAAGCCATAACTTTTACATTCTTTAGGTCGGTATCATGTTCGATATAAAATTCCGTTTTCTATCCCAAACCCATGTTTAATTCCATTTACTGGAACGGAAAAGTAAAGAATCAAAAAGAAATTTCTGCATCAGTACCCACCTGAAATGAACTTGAAATAAAATTTGAATTTGTAAGGTTTCTCTGTGGCATGACCTTAATGCACGATGATGCTATATGAGCATGTCTTATTTGTATAACTACAAGCAAGTCGACATACGACAATCGACATCACAACGGCGACAAAACTACTGGTAACGAAGTCCATAACTTGGAAGAGGTAAGACGTGCGCTTTCATCTCGGTGGATCCGGGCTTTGGCTGTTCGTTCTTATCACCTTTCTGCTGCACGTTTATTGATTCACTGTCCCGTTCGACCTCGAATTCAGATTCTTCATACCGTTCACTGGGGCAACAGGCGTTTTCGATAGTTTGCACAGTAGAACAGGCTTGGTAGATATCTCCGTCGCTTTCTTCCGGATCGTAACCGACTGGAGCACGTACGTATTTGCCATTGCTTGTCATTTTGGGAAATCTCGATTCAGTCTGCAATGTATAACCATAGACTAACTCTAGGACCAGTAGGTCCCGAACAAATACGATTTTTTTCTTGGCTCAGTCAGTACTAGAACATCAGTCCCAAGCTTGGTCCCAAGCTCAATAATGCGCCCCTCAGAATGAACTCACACGAACACACTCTCAAATATTCTGTCAAAATAACACAGCAAATCAAAACAAAGGCGCAAAACTGTATTGCAAGGTGCTGGCTTCAAGCTGTACTTCGGACCAAGGGGTTCTACAACAGTGAACCAATTTCAAATCGCTAGTTGCATATTGATTGTTGGTATAACGCTATAATAAAGGCATTATCTTTGTAATGGGCAAAATATTGTCATCAAACGCGTATACTATTGGAAAGTACAAAGTAGGAGTATGATGACATCGATGCGATAAAGAAAAAGAAAACAAATCTGACGCCGTAAGGCCAAAATAGTTATTAAGAAGCTTATCGGTAGAATTTCACGTTTCTGTTGCATAAACAGGGAGACTATCCCAAGTAACATTTTTAATTAAATAAACGCTTCATAGGCAATACGTATACAACTTTAAACTGAGTAATGGTTAAGTAGTGGTTGCACAAGCGCCCAGCCAATATTTTCACAAGCAAATCTGGCGAATCTACCCAGCGTCATGAAAATGAAAAAAATGTCAAGCAGAATATGTAATCGGTTTATAGCCTAGGAAGCTTTTATCCAAAAACTAGCTGTCCCGGCAGACGTTGTCCTGCCTATAATTAAACATCTTTTTGGAAAATTGGAGAATGAGAAATGCTTTTATCTCCATAAATAAGCGTCTAATCGCTTAAACAGGGGTTTCGTCGATATTAGGTACCCTGGTTTTGGTTGAAATTTTTCTTATCAGAACCTACATTATCCATCAGGAAAATTGGAGAATTAGGAATAAGCTCGAGTCATAATCTTATGGTTTTTCGATGGCATTCGATCAAGAGCAGTCTTGAACATTTGAATCAATCCATTGTGCTCACCAAGCATCGCTTGCAATTCTTGTACAATGTTCCGCTACGTGGTGGAATAATGTTGCTGTTTAAGCTCTGTAAGGATTGACCCAAGAAAACTTTTAAATATTATTATATACGTTGCGTCAAACGAAGTCATTTTAAAACAATCATAATAACTCTGGGTGTTCTGCAGAAAATGTTTACAACTATTTACTTCCTGCTCCAGACACCAAAGAAAGAAAAGGCTCAGGTGGTTCACTTGGAAACTTCAATGCATTACAATGAGAACAAACTACACTCATTGATCTAATGGTGACTGGTATATTCGTATTGTAATCAACCAATGGTTCGTATTGAAATGCAGCATGTAGTCAATTAAATGATCTTCACTCCAATTCTAGACGAACAATAGAACAGGGACCATCAACATTAGTAAACAAACACTTCTGAACTTTTTTTTCTCCATACTTTCTCCAATGGTTTGCGGGAAAACAGCTCAGAAGTGTCTATTTACAAATGTTGATAGGCCCCATTCTATTGTTTTTCTATTGTTTCTATCTGTGGCAAACAGCTTTTTATTGGTAGTCTTAACACGTTGATATAAACGCTTAAACATAGTCAGTATTCAGCAATCGAAAAAATATGTATGTCAAACACTGTTTACAATACTCGTGGACAATGGTGTTGTTTTATCGTTGAAATGCGTAATTAACATTTAACTATATGAACTTTGTATTATAATGTTTATATATATATATAGTATATATTAATATATCACATAGCCGTGTACTTACCAGATTTGAACTCTGCACCTTCACCTTAAGAACGGTGACTGTATCCTCAGATCCATATCAGCTGTGAGGAATTCCAGTATCCGTATTCAAAGTGTTCAAAACATATTTTAGTTCTAATAATGTTGAACAACAATAATTGCTGAAGCTCTTTACGAACAGGTTTCCCTGAATTCCCGGTGATTAAAAAAATCCACTAAGACCGGGAATTGAACACCTGATCTTCTGCTCAGTGGAATTTATATTGTTTATTTGAAAGCAATTTTCGACAGCACTATCAATTGCGCGAATCTCCGAATATGAATTCCTCAAATAAGCTTCATACTTTCTCAGATTTCGTTTTCAATAGTAAGTACCGCTTTCTTAATTTTTTTAAACATCCTTCGAAATATTTTGAAATCTAAATGCTCTGCTCGATAAAATGGACGGTATTCCTTTTATTTAGTTTGACAGCTAAGACTCAACTCAAGAGCTCAAGCTTAAGAACTCCATATAAATAACTGTGTATATGTTCCATACTCTGTGCCGCAACTACACTCAGGAAATTATCCCTACGATCAGAACTATTAACCACAAAGCCATAAGAGATCGTATTAAAAGATTATTGTTGCATTGGTCGATAAAAGCATGCCTCTTCTACGCTTTCAATTGGCATCACATATCAAGCGTGTATAGTCTCGTGGGATTGTGGCTCGGCCCTGGATGCCGAGGTTCATGGTTCGCATCCCGATTGCAACTTTTTTTTTTCATGTGAGGAAAATATTCATACGATCGTCATATGATTTCTTTCCATAAGGGAATCGTATAAGATTTGCAATAATGTCTTCTGGCAAATTTCCATACTATATTCGAATGAAATCTTATTGATATGTTCGCTCAATGTACTTATACAACATTTTATACAGCTATAATCACTAAGCTGTATAGCGGCTAAGGTATTTCTAATATAAAGGCTTTTGAAAAGCTGGGCTTCAAATGGTGAGTTGACAACTTGGCAGGAGGGTGCGACCGACCTCCGGTCCTCACAAGTTCCTACCTCACGCCTCCACGAGTCATATGATCTGCCAAAGACTGCCAGCTGAAACATGGAGACGCTGGTTGGCGTAGCCACCTGGGCAATGTTGTCAAACCGACAATAGCCGAAGTGGCGGGGGTGCGACCGGTAAATCATATCATAATTTTCCATTCTCATATCTTTCAGGTCTTCAGGTCATCAGGTATTATAGAATAATTTAAAGATATTTAAATTCATTTGTTTCTCATGTCATACATTGTCTAGGATTTTCTGGGAGTTTGTCTACAATTGCAACAAAACAGCAGTCGGCACGAGATGTAATTTTTCAGTTTGTATTATAATATCCCTTGACTTTATATGTTATCACATAGGACATTGTTTGTTCATAAACATTATCAATCTTCTTTATCATCATCATTATCATTTGATCATTACTGTTGTTTGCTGGGATTTATATTTTAACATATTTTTTTTTTTAATATTTTGCACTTATTACCTAATGTATTTTCAATTCCAGTTTGCAAATAGACCTTTTCCAAAATCTGTGCTGTTTGCCATTCGGATTGTGTCTGATGTTACAAGTTCTATTTTTGTCAGTACCGTATCATAACTCACAATACCATTCTTTTTGATGATATTGTTTTATTGTTTTTACTTCATAGATGATATAAAAACTGCACTATTATATACACTATATATAGACACAAGATATACACTATTATATAAATATTTCATGGGAATGGGAGGGACCATCAGGGCACCCGATTGAAGCACTCTGGATGGGGAGAGTGGAAATGCTCAACTCCCTGACCCTCGCTCAAGTTCCCGTCCTAGGAGAATAAGAGAGGCAGGCTCTTCTCCCCCCGCCCATTGGGGCATCCTCATGTTAGATAGCTTGCTCTTTTGGCCAATTGTTCAATCTCTTGTTGTTGGAAGGAGATTCTTTATATCCCTGTGGATACGTATAGGGTGATGTTGCCTATCAGATCCACCCAACCTGGACCCTTCATACAATGGCATGATTAGGATAATCGAGTGGTTGGTGTAAAGCTTGATCCAAGTCTAACAGCGAGGAGGCTCACCATCGGACTTAGTTTCCGTGCTACAATGGGTGGTAGTACATATCATACATCATCATACATCATATAAAGGCCTTTGAAAAGCTATTATAAAGCCAACAAATAAAACTGTGTAAGAGACAATTCAAAAGCTTAACCGACTAATTTCTTAGCTACATAAACAAGCTGTGTAAATGCAGACAAAAATTGTTCGCATAAGAGCTTTCTTTTCAAAGTATGCAACCTAAAGCTAAATGTTGTGTTAAAGCTGTGTTACATTAAGCATAAGTACTGCATCGATTTTTTAATTCTGCTTATAGCTTATTCAGCTTCACTTGCTTTTATACAATTATAAAACAGCTTATAAGTTCTTAACTTCGGCTTAGGCAACTAAAAATGTTAGTTGGGTTATTAAACTAATTTAATGGAGCAACCTACATTACCGCTCGAGACACTAGATTGAACAACTAAACTTAAAATTACTCGCTTCGATTACAAACTTTGTACTCTCCGATTCAAATATTCAGCATTAGTTAGTATTAGTAAGCAGTTTCACTAACACAATCGTTTTGCTGGTTGAAAATAAAAAACAAACCACTGTCAACCTGAACATTTTGACAGTTGATCTCGTGGTTGAAAACAATAAACAAATCGATCCTATAAGTGTAAAACAGCACGCTAGTGTTTGTGAGATCGCTCGGCGAGAACCTAATTCCATAAGTGAAGGTGACATTTCGTTCCATGTAGATCAATTGTCAAAATTCCGCTTGGTAATATTGAACAAAATTCCGTAACCTCTCTACCTTTTTAATTCGATACTGGCCTTTAGCAGAGGACGAAGAGTACTTGCTCTTTCGTTTGGCTGAAGATGAGTATGTGAATGCATGCATTTCATTTAAACGATATTGGATAATGCTGAATTGTAATTTGGCAGACGTAAAACAAGAGTCACAACGGAGACAGTCATGCCAGAAAATCAGAATTCAGAAAACGACCCAGAAATTCAGCAAACTTCTAAGGATTTGTTGAGCATTCTCAACAGTTTGGGAAACATTCCAAGGATATTTTCATTAGTTGAGGGAGCTTTCTAGAAATTGTAGGAACTTCCCAGAAGCTCGAGAAACTTTCCAATAATTCAGGGAGCACCCCAGATGCTCAGAGTACTTAAGTTTTAAAAATAACTTAAACTTCTTACTACTCGATAATTTTTCGTACCAAATCATAAAAAAATAAGAGAATCAAATATTTTTTAATTTTTAATCACAATCTTGGAGATTAAGGTCTGTATCCACATTAATCCGGACACCTTCAAATCATTGTAACTTTTGAAATATTGCACGTAGGAATGAAATTTCACTGTGGTATAGCTGAGAGTCTATGATGAAAAAGAATATGATTGATGTTCACATTTCATGTTTAGTATTCAAGATGGCGACGAAAGAAATACAAGTGCACGAGCGAATTTTGTACGGGCGTACGGCAAATCCTGACTTGTCAATACGGGACCTTGCAAAAACATTGGATTTGCCTAAATCGACTGTTGACGATGTGCTCAAATCATTTTCGGAACGTTTGACAGTGGAGAAGAAACCGAGAAGCGCTGATCCTGTCATGGACCGAAAGGTGCAAAGGATATTAACGAAAAACCCAAATCTCTCCATTCGAACGGTGGCTCGTAAAATAGGGATGTCGCCTGGTTTTGTCCAAAAATCAAAACAACGTTTGGAACTTAAGTCGTATAAAGTAAAAACAGTTCCAAATCGCAACGACAAACAGAACTTGGCAGCAAAATCACGGGCTCGACGTTCGTACTGCGAATATTTGACGAAGTTTTCATGCGTTGTTATGGACGATGAAACTTATGTCCTGGAGGATTTCAAGCAGCTTCCAGGGCTGGCTATTTATTCTGCTATGGTCAGAATTGCTACAGCTGAGCATTTCAGAACGAAGAAGGCATCATAATTTCCCAAAAAATTCTTTGTGTGACAAGCAATTTGCACGTGTGGCAAAAATAGTAAATCTTTCGTCACTACAGGCACAATCAACAAGGACATCTATCAGAAAGAAAGTCTGCAGAAGCGATTGCTACCCTTCATCAAAAGTCACAAAGAAAAACCTTTGTTCTGGCCCGATTTGGCATCATGCCACTATGCTAAAACTGTGATTGAGTGGTACCAAGCAAATCAAGTGAACATTCTACCAAACACCTCAAACCCGCCAAATTGCCCAGAGCTACTACCAATCGAGAGATATTGGGCTCTGATGAAGCGGATGCTTTCTGGAAAGAAGCAAGGAATCAAAGACATCAAACACTTCAAAACACAGCAAATTTGGACAAAGGCGGTTTCTACGATTTCTGAAGAGTCTGTACAAACCCTAATGGACGGAGTTAAGCGCAAAGTTCGAAAATTTTATGCAAATACCGAAGTTTTCTCTGCACAAATCGTTAAAACACATCTCATGAATCTGAAATAAACAATTACGATGGGAATATAATGCGAAATTTATGTTTTATTCATGTTTCGAGGTGTCCGGATTATTGCGGATACAGACCTTACTAAAACATTCTAAACAACATTAAATTGTTAAATTTAATAACATCCAATCGGATTTGCTATTTATTTTACAGAAATTCTATCAACTTATTGAGTTTTTACAAATCGAGGAACTTCAATTTTTTTAATTTTTTTAATGAAAGATACTATCATAAAGAACTATATATGCTATCATAAAGAACTATAAATGCTAGGAAACTAAATCTGCTTCTCAAAGTTCCGGTAATTTCCAGAAAGTTATTTCTATTTCATGGATGATCATGAAACTTTTCGGAAGTTCAACCAAATTTCCAGAAACGTTAAGAATTTTACGGCAATTCAATGGATTTCTTTGAAGTTCCATTGCTTCTCTTCTCCGAAAAAGCAAGCAAACTTCATGATTATCTTAAAGGGTGTCCACGATGAAATTGCCACACACAAAATTGATTCGCAAAATTCGAGTTTTCATCCGATTGCCATCAAATTTTCAGGGATTGAGATATAACTATTAAACTTCATTTTACCATTTTACTCGTATTTTATTTACAGTCCATACGCAAATGCCTGCACTTTGGCCTTAACCCCGGTCATAAGATTCTGCACAACCTGTGAATCAACCGTTTTTTGCATGTAAACCCATACTTTCTTCAGTTCCTCGACTGTCTTCACTACCTTAGGTCGTTTAAGAAGGTGCTGCTTCATAATCGCCCAGTACTTCTCTATGGGGCGGAGCTCCGGAGTGTTGGGAGGGTTGAACATTTTCGGCACGAAATTGACCTTATTGTCCGCGTACCACTTCAGCACGTCCTTGGAGTAGTGGCATGAGGCCAAATCCGGCCAGAAGATTGTTGGGACGTTGTGGGCCTTCAGGAGAGGAAGCAGCCGCTTCTGGAGGCACTCTTTTATGTACACCTGTCCGTTCATCGTGTCCTGGGTCACGAAAGGTGCACTCCGCTTCCCGCACGTGCAGATGGCTTGCCAAACCAGAATTTCTTCGCAAATTTGGACATCTTCTGAGTGCGGACATGCTCCGGAACGCTGAACTTATCCTTGGCCGTGAAAAACAGGTTGCCGGGGATCTGTTTGATGTCGGCCTTCACATATGTTTCGTCGTCCATGATGCAGCATTCAACTTTCGTCAGCATGTTGAGGTACAACTTCCTGGCACGGGTTTTAGCGGACTTGTTCTGCTTCTCGTTGCGATTAGGGGCCTTTTGTACCTTGAACGTTCGAAGCCCAGCCTTCGTTTTGGCCTTCTGGACAAAACTTCGGCTTAGGTGCAGCTTCTTAGCCACATCCCGAACGGATGCGTTCGGATTTCGGTTGAAGGCCCCAACTACGTGGTTGTGATTTTTGGTGTTGTACGGACTACTTCTTCCTTCACTTCTGGGCTTCCGATCGGTGATCCGTTCCTCGAACCGCTTAATCACTCGCGACACCGTGGAATTCGCGATTCCCAACGTTTTAGCGATGGAACGATGCGAGAGATCCTTGTTCTCGTGATGAATGCGCAAGATTTTATCACGCACGAGCTGTTCTTTCGACTCCATTTCCGCGAGTTTTAATCACAGGACTTTAAAACTTGCAGGATGTAAATAATGCACTATGAACTAAATCCACCCAAATTTTCATTAAATTCTACCCAACGGTTAAAAAGTTAGAGCAATTTCATAGTGTGGCAATTTCATCGTGGACACCCTTTAGACTTCCGATAAGTTTATTCAACTTTCGAGAAGCTTAATCAACTTCTGCCAAGTTCATTGTATTTCCACCAAATATTCATTGATGTTCCGATGTTCATAGTAATTCAGAAAATATTTTTTAAAGAGTCCGTTCAGTTTCTAGAAGCTTATAAAAGTTCTGACCAATTCATGTGACTGCCGAGAAGTGCGTTGGATTATCTAAAAGTTGTAGAATGTGCAATTGAAAAATATAGTGTTTGAAAACGATTCCTGCAAAAATCAAAAATGTTTTTAATTCTTTCTCCGATAAATATGACTTGAATCTGTCTTCAAGATATCATTGGTTTCCTCCAGAAAGCTGATCAAAATTGCCATAGTAAAATGTAGCTACTCGCCCAGAAGATAAGCCTAAATATCCTGATCCCCGGTAAACCTGCCGAATATTCCAATATAAAAGGCTTCTCTAAAATGTATCTGTATGAGCTACTTCTGAGTGCTAATCATGACCAATCCATCAATAAACAGATTTTTCACCTTGAAGACTTCATTACTTTTTATTTTCGAGCAATCGAAAATTTTCAACCTATCGAAATTTGCCACCAAATTAGTCTTAAAACTCACAAGAGTCAAATTTCCGGGAGCCTTCTCTAAAGAAGTAAGGAGCTGTAAAAAACTAAGAGAACAAAAGGGGGTTTAAATTTAAAAAAAAAAAAACATTTTTTTTTTCATCTGTATCGATGATGGGTGTTCATCCTAGCTCAAAGATATTTTTTATTAATCTCAACTATTTTTTCTCGATTTTTAAACAAGAAAAATCTAATCATTTTTATTTTCACAAACCGACATGCAGTTTCACAAAGTCACATTTATTTTCAGTAACGGGGGCTCCCGGCACTTCATTTTCAGTAACATTAATGTTGACGTTTTTGATGATTTTCTTACATCATGATGTAAGAAAATCATCAAAAGCTTTCCGTAAAAGGATTTTGCGTGTGGGTGATCAAAATCCTACAATACACTCTAAAGATAGACTGGACAATATTTGGTTGATATCGGTGAACTATGAAAAAAGTTTCGCAAGTTTGAAAGTGTCGCAATAATCATCGACTTTTCCTTTTAATACACCCCTCTGTAAAGGGGAGGTTCATAGGAAATCGTTACTTGTATGTTAAAATCTTACATTAAAAAATCAGATTCAATTCATCATCTAGTTAATTCATCATTCATCAGTTTTTTGCAACAAGTTCTTGAACAATTCAGCGCCAACATTAGATTAGGGTGAATCTACTTTTGTAAACAATGGCTTTCGTAGTTATTTTCTCTTGAACAAAATGTCACAAAAACACTTTGTAAGGAAGAGGAGCTTTATCTCTATCCGCTGATATATTCTATTTGAAGGAATTGTATTCAACTTCCGATAAATTAGCAGGCAAAGTGTTTGTTTACAAAAGCAGATTTGCCCTAATCAAATGTTGGCGCTGAATTGAAAATTGAAGAGCTACACGCTCATACGGATTGACCCAAAATTGAGTAAAGGAAACCCAAAATCATTAAAACTGGCACTACTCAAAATTGGGTAACCGCTTCGGCGCGCAAATTTGGGTAAACCCCCGATTTATTTGATTCTGGGCTAGTTCTAAGGAGTGTATCGAAAAGTAGTTATAAACATTCGATGCGTTATTACGCATAAACTACTGTATATATTTTTAGCGTGTAAGCGCCATTTGCTTTGTTTACATGTCAAAAATGATTATTCGGTTCATTCATTTCCGTTGATAAAGTTGTATTCAAAATGTCGCGAATTGAATTTGAGACTAAAAAGAAAATTCTGCACACTTGGTGCACCGAAAAGGATGTTACTTACAACCAGATTGCGAAAAGAGTAAATGTTCACCCGGCAAGTGTAAAACGCATCATCGAAAAGTTTGGTAAGGAGTGCTCCCTCAAGGATTTACCAAGAAGTGGCCGGAAACCCGGCTCCAGCAACCCCGATTTGGACCAAAAAGTTGTGGATTATATTCAACGGAACAAATCTGCCTCTACTCGCGATCTAGCCAAGAAGTTCAGGACCAGCATCGGAATGATTGAACGAATCAAGCGCAGGAATGACTTGAAGACGTACAAAAAGCAGAAAGTGCCCAAACAAACTCCGGAACAAAAGTCTCGTGCCAAAACCAGGGCTCGAAAGCTGTACAGCTGCATTTTGGACAATGTCGACCAGTGCATTTTGATGGATGACGAAACATACGTTAAAGAAGATTCAAGAACGCTACCGGGGCCGCAGTTTTATACTAAATCTGTTGGGGAACGTGTGCCATACGCAGATACGACTGTTGCGATGGAGAAATTCGGTCAGAAGGTGCTCATTTGGCAAGCTATTTGCACATGTGGCTTGCGTTCTTCAATTTTCTATACAAAAGGAACTATAAATGCTGAGATTTATCAAAAGGAATGTTTGAAGAACAGGTTGCTACCATTGTATAGAAAGCACCAGTCCCCTCCTCTCTTCTGGCCAGATTTGGCATCGGCACATTACGCCAAATCCACTCTACAGTGGCTGACGGAGAATAACATCAAGTTCGTAGAAAAAGACATCAACCCACCAAACTGTCCCCAGTTGCGACCGATCGAACGCTATTGGGCAATAGTCAAGCGTATATTTAAGAAGGATGGTACAGTGTCCCAAAACATGACCGATTTTAAGAAAAATTGGGCAGCGGCATCCAGGAAGTGCACAAAGGTCACTGTGCAGAATTTGATGGCAGGTGTCAAATCAAAGGTACGGGCATTCTACAGAAATGAACATGATGACTAGTTTTTCCGTTTGGATCTTTTGTAAACATGTTAAGCTATAATAAACTGAAATAGTATGTTAATTTTAACCATGTTTTCATGCCTATTTTATTATTTGGAAGTTTATAACTACTTTTCGATACACTCCTTACCCATGAATATAAAATGTAGTTTTTATGGCAATTAGGTGAAAAGGCTTTTTCTTTTTTATTCTTTTGAAAATAAGTTTGTTAACTTTGTAATTTTAATATTTCATTTATCGTATGGTTCTATATGCGCAGTGAAGCTCACCTGTGGTTAAAATTGTTTCAAAATCAAATTACTGGAAGTATTTATGAACTACCAATATCGGGCCGGAGCTCATGTTCGCCTCTCATTCATTCATAAATTCTTTCATAAATACACACATGCACATATACATACAGCAAGTATGTTGACCAGATAGTAGACAAATCCCTCCGAAGAATTTCTAGAAAGGATTTTTTTTGGATAGTTATTTGAAAATAGAACAAAAATTATAATACCTTTCAATTTGCGATACGTTTTCGTATCCACTGCCACTGCAATCAGCTCCATTCGTCTTTAAATTTGATTTTTTTTAATTGTACACCCCACTTTGTAGAAATGGCGACTGACGCGGCCAGGTTTTCACTATAGTCTAACAGCTTAATTAAGGACTGAACCAAATTAGGAAGAACCGAGTAAGATTCACCCAACTTCATAAATCGCCGTTTGACGTTTCGGTTTGGGTAAATCTGAATGAGCGTATATAAAGGGTGTACCGTTGAAAACTCGCACACACAAAATTCATTCTCAAAATTCTAGTTTTTATCCGATTATCACCAAATTTTCAGGAAGTAAAATAGAATAATTAAAATTAGTTTCGGCGTTATTCATTTAATTTATTTCGCCTTTAACCTTGCCCGTAACCCCAGCCATTAGGTTCTGCACGAGCTCAGAATCAACAGTTTTTAGCATATTGATTCATGCTTTCTTCATTTCTTCTACATTCTTCACCACTTAAGGTCGTTTTAGAAGGTGCTGCTTCATAATGGCCCATTATTTTTCTATTAGACGCAGTTCCGAAGTGTTTTGGGGGTTTAATCGACATCATTCGACTTATACTACTCCAGCACGTCCTTCGTGTAGTGACATGATGGCAAATCCGGCCGTCGTGAGCCCTCAGGGAGCTTTTGGAGACACTCTTCCAAATACAACTGTCCATTTATGATGCTTAAGAACTTCTTGGCGGACTTCGACATCTTCTGTGTCCAGAGATACTCGGAAACATCGCACTTATTCTTGGAAGCCATTCAGGTTTCCTGGAATCTGCTTGAAGTCCACCATATGTGAAGACTCGTCAACCATTACGCAGCAATGTGTTTGAAAACGTTTACGCACCTGATAAAATTATGTCTACGCAAAATTTCAATAAATTTTACCCAACGGATCAAGAGTTAAGGCAATTTGAGTGTGTGCAGATTTTGAACGGTACACCCTTTAAAAGAACACTCGTAAAAGTAAAAGGACTCGGAACCTTGTTGAGAGGATTATTCTTTGGATGATATTTGAATTCAGGTTAAAACAGTCAAAAACCCCCAGAACATTTCTTGGTCAACGTCGAGTCTTCAATTGCATAATTACAGAAATGAAATATTCTATCTTCTAACATTTAAGTTCTTCCTACGAACAACTACTACTTTGCATTAAATGTTTTCTTCTTTTAGCGATGTTTACTGGCTTATTTTGGGTGCTTTGATAAGAGCAGGAATTTTTCGGCACCTCTCCCCCTTGCAATGGAATCATTTATCCTTCCTTCCGGCTTGACATATGTTACGAATTCTCGTCCTTCCAGCTTATCAAACGTTAGCAATAATCTTGAAATGAACGCAGAAATATGCTCTAACGGTAACGATACCACTTTCGCTTCATCATACCAATTACAGAAGCGTTAATAAAATTAACATACCAAACGATGTGCCATTCCGTACAAAGGCAGTCAGCGCTACTTGCAAGGATTCCGGCAAATGCAATTATCACGTCATTACCACACGCTGCTGTTGCTGCTGCTGTTGCTGCTGCTGCTCCGGTTCGGCCGTTGCCGTTGTCCAGGAAAGGAGCACCTTGCATAAAAACTCTCTCACATTGGTTGGAAACCGATCCGATATCCCTCCGACATGAAACATGACATGCTCTTACTACTGCTGCTGCTGCTAATGCTCGGTGGTGTGGTGCAGAATTGAAAAACATTTCGAGCTAGAGAGTGGCTAAAAAAAAACTGCAGCAAAACTAGCCGGCAGCGCGCGCAAACTGTCTTCCACCATCCAGCGCAAAAACCATGCGCCTCCATACTGTTGTAGGGCTTCATTACCGCAGTGTGACTATTAAATTTCGCTAAAACGCATTGCCCGCCGTTTGTATTTGTCGCAATTTCCTCACCCAGAAAGAATCATCCTCTCTCGAGTCGTGGGGCGCCTATGCCGATGTTGGACTACGGAAAGGAACTCAGTTGAAAGGACTTTTTTTTTCGCTGAATACGTCTTGCTGACGTCGATAGAATGATGATGATATTGGCCACGCGTCTCCTTCTTTCGGGTTAGGGGTAGGTAGCATGTAACCGGCGAACACAGTTCCAATGCATGCAAATCCGATATCGGAATATCGCATTTCGCATTATGCTGAAGGATGGCGTGGTGAATTACTCAGTTTAGATTATCCTTTCGTTGCTACACAGACTGCTGCGTCAAATTGTACCTGTGGAGGAGGGGAAGGGTTGTGCGTTTCTTGATGGTACAGCGCTGCCAGTCGAAGATTTATCGAAGAAAATGTAAGTGTAGCGCTGATACAAGAGCCTTGGGTTCATTAAAATCAAGTTCTTGGTTGGAATAGCAATGCAAGCAGGTAAAGGGTGTCCACAGTTAAATTGCATCACTTTAAACTCGTCCTCAAAAATATGTGTCTCAACCGATTGTCATGAAATATTCAATACAATGTATAATCTTGATTTAGGTATTTTTATTTCGCTGTATTTCTTTACGAAATCCGAAAGCCCGAAAGTTTTCTGCTTAAAACCACGCATAAGATTTTGTACAACGCTTGAGCCGACATTTTTGTTCGCCTTCAACCATGACTTCAACATTTCCTGTTCTGTAGTTTTTATTTATTTATTGTCGTCAATCATAAGTAGACCGTTTGTTACATTTTTTTTCCTAATTCTAGTTATAATCGAAGATATAAAATACACAATATTAGACTAAGCAGCGCCTGGTTCACAATATTCATATGGCGTGTTCTTCTTCAGCGTATAGCATTGAAGTATTGCTTCAATTTGGATTTTGTAATTGTAAATTCAATTGAATCGCTATGTAAATTGTAGGTAGCCATCATCTGATTCAGAGGTCCAAATTTAGCGTAGTTTGTGCGATAGTGATTTGTGATAAAAATATTTCGATTGCGTAGTTGCCGGGAGGTATGTAAAAATTTAATTTTGATAATAGCTCTGCTGAATCAATGCGATGCGAAACAATGCCATTAACAAACGAAATCCTTGCAAACTCTCGACGTTGTTTTAATGTTTGCATACTGATAAGCCTACAGCGAGCTTCATAGGGTGGGAGAGGAAATCTTTCCCAACCTAATTTACGTAATGCAAACAATAAAAACTGTTTTTGTACAGACTCTATTCGCTCTTCATGGATAACTGAAAAAGGTGACCAGACTACACTACAATATTCCAGTATTGACCTCACATAAGCAATGTATAATGTTTTAATTGTGTAAGGGTCGTTGAAACTATGACTAAAGCGTTTTATAAATGCCAGCATGTTATTAGCTCTGTTAATTATTGTATTGTAGTGGTCAATGAATGTTAGTTTCGAATCCAGCATAACTCCTAAATCACGAATTTTTATGCACTTTCCTACAGACTGATTTCCTAGAGTAATCATAATGTCAGGTATGTCTTGTTTTCTGCTAAATGCTATCGCATTACATTTTTGAACATTTAATTTTAAAAGGCTTTTGTTACACCAAGTATAGAAAATATGTATTTCTTCTTGAAATATCTTGTAATCTTCTTTGCTTCTTATTTCTAGGAAGAGCTTTATATCGTCGGCATATATTAAGACTTTTACAGTTTTAAGAATGAATGAAATATCGTTTACGAAAAGAATAAACAAAAGAGGGCCTAGATGGGATCCTTGGGGGACACCTGAGGAAACTTGAATAGGATTTGATTTCTTTCCTTTAAATCTTACTATTTGTTGTCGATTAGTAAGGTAACATTTGAGCCATTTGAGAAAACTTGGCTCAATACCCAGTTTTTGTAATTTGAATAGTAGCATGGGAATGTCAATCCGATCAAATGCCTTACTGAAATCTGTATAGAGAGCTTCTACGTGGTTTCCGTTATCCATTGCAACTAACGTGTAGTTAACGAATTCTAGTAAGTTTGTATTAGTTGAACGTCCTTTGTAGAACCCATGTTGATTGTTAGTAATCCTGTTTTTGATTTGATAGAACAGCTTTTCATTAACTATTGCTTCAAAAAGCTTAGGAATGCATGAAATAATGGCAACTCCACGGTAATTGCGTATGTCAGATTTTTTGCCGTTTTTAAATATTGGGACTAGATAGGAGCTCTTCCATGATTTTGGAAAAATGCCGGATTCAAGCGACTTATTGAAAAGCCAAAACAATGGAGTTGTGAATTCTAACGCTAAGTTTTTTAAAAATACAGGTGGAATACCGTCAGGTCCACATCCTTTCGATACATCTAATTTATTCAAAGCTTCTCTAATGTCTTGTACATTCAAGCTGTTGACACTAACATCATTAGCAAATTCTGGGAAGAAATCAAAATACTCGCGATCACGATCTTCTTCCGAAAATGTGGTATAGATTTCTTGGAAAAAACTTGCAAATAAGTTGCAAATTTTTTCTGAGTTATCACCAACATTTTTGTTCAGATGCATTTTGGATGGAAAATTGTCCGATTTCAATTTAGTTTTCACGTAGCTAAAGAAATTTTTTGGACAACATTTTATTTCACGTTCAGTTTTCGAATTGTACTCCTCAAAAGCAATGTCAATAGCTAGATTAAGTTGATCGCAAATGTTCAAATAGGTGATCAGATTATCGTTACTACTATACTTTTTATAAATTTTGTGAGCTTTTTGTTTGCGGTTTTTAAGTTGTTTTATTTCTTGGTTATACCAAACCGGATGCTTTGAATTGTTTTGCCGCCTTATTTTTTTCACAGGTACGTGTTCGTGTATAATTTCAAATAGTAATTTATAAAAGACATCTACTGACGTCTCGATACTTTCCTCGTTTCTAAAAATCGTTTGCCAATCTATTCTGTTTAGCCTATGCTTAATGTTTTCATAATTTGCCGAGTGATATTGGAAGATTTCTTCGTACTCGCAGTCGTCAGGTCTTTTGCTTTCAAGTACAAATATAGATAACTCAATAGCGGTGTGAAACGCTTCATTTTTCCATACTGGAGTAACTGATTCGGTCACACAGAAGTCTTCATGAATATTTGTTAAAAGGAAATCTAAATAGCAATTTTGCCGATTTTTAACATGATTAATTTGATTGAGTCCTAAACTTGCACTTTTGTCAAAAATAAATTGTAGTGTTTCACTTTCTCCAACGATTGGAAGCAAGATGCTCTCATTTTCAATGTCTGGAACAAAGTCAATAGTACGTTGATTAAAGTCTCCATATATGTGAAGTTTTACTTCTGGGGCAAGGTTGGACAAGATTTCTTCAGCAATATTGAAAAAATTTCGTACACGGCTTTACGAGCATTATTTGGAGGGAAATACACAGATGCAAATACGTGTGTTTCACCTGCGATATGCACCTTTACCCATACATGTTCAAATTCTTTACATTTCAACGTAGTGATACTTTCGGAGTTCAAATTGACCGAGACGGCAATAAGAACACCCCCTCCTGACTTTTTTCAGACATTTGAAAATTTCTGTCATCCCTATAAACATTATATCTGCTTCCAAAAACTTCTTCACTTCGTACACTATTATCCCAATTGGTTTCATTTGCCAAAATTATTGGGTAGGAACAACACAAAATTTTATTTTGAATTTCTTTCATCTTAGCCGGACTTCTCATTCGATTGAAATTTTGGCAATATACCAAAAAATCTGTTCCTATCTGCGTTTGAGGTGAAGTAGTTTGTTGGATCGTGTCAGTTAAATTTGTATAACTAAAATTATTTACCTCTCCTTGCTGTAGAGAGGTCGTCAAGTCCTCAAAAAGGTAGATTCTGCGAGATCTTCTTCCTCCAAAGGGTTCGTCAATTCCGTGGAAAACCCGAAGGCCTGTTAGCACACGTTGCGCACGATGTAGCTGAGGAGCTCCCCGGATCCATCCAGTTTGGTGAACGCGCTGCGTCGGGACGTGAAAATACACCGCCCGCAGGGTACGGGTTTAAAATTTCACCTCGTTGAAATTGAATCGGCGGCCTCCCAGAAGCCATCCAGTGGGGCGAGCGCGCTGGTTCGGGACGTGAAAAAACATCATTCATCGGGTACCTGTTTATGATTTCGCCTCGTTGAAATTGGATCGGTGGTCCTAGAAAACCGATCTTTCGCTGCTGCTAAAAGCTCTCTATCCGGGAGAAGTTGGTTGATATTGTGATTGTTGCTGTAGTAGTTAAAGCTGTGATTTGTTTTGCTGCGATCATTACTGTTGAATTTCTGGTTGTAGCGTTGTTGGTTTTGTTTTTTACGCTTCCTAGCCTTTTGAGCCAATTTCTGCTGATCCAAGCGGCGCGATTTTCGTATATCGTAATCGGTCCAGTCCTGTTTCCACACCTTCCTTGTACCTAACAACCGCCAGCCTGAGTCATCTTTGTTGTTGTTTTCATTTAGTTCTATTGCTAGGCTAGGGTGTGGGTCAAGCGACGCATGAGGAGTATTTTGTGCTGCCTGGAAATTTGCTGATATTGTCTTCAGCTCATTAAATATATCGGACTCCAACATTGGATTG
Organism: Aedes japonicus; assembly: GCA_034211315.2. Lineage (NCBI taxonomy): Eukaryota > Metazoa > Arthropoda > Insecta > Diptera > Culicidae > Aedes > Aedes japonicus. The sequence continues at coordinate 23,621 of JASCZW010007210.1, forward strand.
TTGAGCATAGGAGAAGCTAAGTCCATAGTGTGGCTTGAAAGTGTTTTCACCTCTTCATTTAAACATTTCAAGCTATTTGATATATTAGCTGTCATAGCTTCTAGTAACTTGTTGATATTTTTGTTCGATTCTTGCATCGCTATATCGAGCACCGACGTAAGGTGGTTTTTAATTGTAGAAATGGATCCACTGTTTTTCACCATCAGCTCTTTTTTTATGTCGGTCAGCTGTCCCTCGATGCGGTCGATAGCTTCATGCATAATTGCAACATTGTTTTCGTGCTGTGATCGATGAATGACCTCCGTGTTTTTGTCTAAGTTTTTAGTAAGCGCTGCCAGTTCACATGATATTAATTTAAAATCGAAGTTTAGGGTTATGAGCGTTTGACAGGAACTACACCAGGGTAGCACATACGACTGCACATCAATTTTTTTATCCTCTTTCCTTGTCTTCCGTAAAGAGTTGCGTAGATTAGACACTCCCACGCAGGCCGCATGGAACACACGATCACATCCGATGCAGGTCCACATCACCGATTCGCCGGTAGAGTCTAGTAAGCAAATTTCACAGCTCATTTCGAAACGAACGCACGCAATAAAAAAAAAATCGAAAAGTTTGCAAAAATTAAACGCGAAGCGCACGCGGTTAGGATGGAAATAAAAACGCGTCCACTCTGATTGACGACTGAATTGAAAAAATTGAAAATTGAATTGTAGTGACAACTTTAGGATGCTAACGAAGTTCGTGCTTCCTTTTTGCCCAATATTTTTCAATTATCCGCAACTCTGGAGAGTTTAGGGGATTAAGATCCTTCGGCACGAAATTGACACCATTCGTCTTGTACCACTCCAGAACATCCTTGGAGTAGTGACAAGAGGCTAGGTCCGGCCAAAAAATTGTAGGAACGTTGTGTGTTTTAATAAACGGATGCAGTCGTTTTTTCAGGCATTCATTCATGTATACTTGACCATTTACAGTTGAAGTTGTCGGGAGAGGCTTGCTCCGTTTACCACACGAACAAATCCCCTGGCAAATTATGAATTTCTTGGGGAACTTTGACACTTGCTGTTTCCTGACAGACTCTTTTACGTGTGTTTCATCGACCGTGATGCAGCAGTGTGGTTTCGTCAACATTTGTGTGTACAGCTTACGCACACGTGTTTTATTCTGTTTTTCATTGCTGTTTGGAGCTTTATGTGCTTTGAATGAACGGAGCCCGGCTCGTTTCATGGCTTTCTGCACGAAACTGTTGGTCAAGTGCAGCTTTTTCGCGACATCTCGAACGGAACAGTTTATTTTGCGTTTAAAGGCAGAAACCACTCGTTTTTGATCCTTCATGCAGTACGAAACACTTTTTCTACCACTCACCTTCTTCCGATCGACAGTTAAACGTTCCCCAAAACGTGTAACGTTGAGCTCCAATGTAACCGTTCGGAGAATTCACACGAGGTTTTAGAAACAAGGTGGCTTTTGCGCCACTCCTGCAAACAGGAGGCCACCTGTCGTTTGGTATTTGCCCGACCTTTCTGAGATAGACACCTCAGGGGACTCGTGAAGGCTATTAGCTCCAAGGCTCAAACACAATCGAAGTAACCACTAAATAAAAAAAAAAAACAATAAATCCTGTACATTAATTGTTATGTTATATATTCTCCGTGCGAGGAGTAACGATTATGATGTAGAAGGAGATGTTCGCTCATCACCATGAGGCACCAAGAGTGAACAACAATGTTTTTGGCTAGAATTAAAGATATGAAGAGAAAGTTTTTGATAGTTCCGCTAGTGTGCGGCAGGCTTGGAAACATAGCAGATGTTTTAGGAAAATTTAGCGAAAAGGGCATGTGTACAGTGGTACTCGAACCAACGACATTTTTGCCTAACATCCCACTGCGGGGTAGGTTAAAGCACGGACTAAATCCGCCACTTCAACAGGCAAAAATGTCAGGCATAAATCCTGCTTGATTCCTCCCTCTGAACCCAAATTTAAACTCACTCAATCCGAATGAGCTAACCGGAACGGGAGAAGAGAAGCCTGATATTGAAACAAATAATGTAACTGAAAACGAAAACGGATTTTAGGAGGAGTCAATTCTATCGGAACTGCCCAAAACGAAAAAGAAATTCAACTCAGTGCTTCAAATCATAACATAATCAAATACATTTATTTCCCGGTTGTTCGCGACTCATTCGGGTTGGACAGAACATTCAGTTACGGGAAATATTCACTGAGAAACAACCATGGCCATGTATAAAAGTTTCCACATACCTGCGCAGGTTTTCGGTGAGTTCTCGATGACAGGGATACTGGCGACTTAGATGGCGACAACAACGATGTAGATGATGACGATTCCCGATGATGATGGCGGGTCGAAACTTGACCGCTGTCTCTGCTGAAATGGCGTCCAGCGATGGCAGACGAGCTCGGGGAGTATGGCGGAATTACAGATGCGGAGGGAGTGGCGGCTGGACGGAAAGCTTCCGACTCGATATTCGTCGAGAGCGTCCGAAACTGACCGTCTCCCTCAATATAGAAGCCCGTTTTCCCAAGCGACCCGGCTTCACGTACCTTTCCGCTATGACCGAGCGGGGTTAAGCTAGACTCCTATATTTCGGATAAGGTCCGATTTAGTGTCCGACACTTGACTACGGATCACTATGCCGCGCTCTCGGTAACCTTTCCACAGGGGTTGTAACTATTTGTGGAATTACGACGGATTATTGGCGATCGTCGGGTGAAATTTCGCACAGTACGCTTGCGAACTTCACTCCCCTCCGTTTAGCTACCTCGAAAGGCGGGCCTTAGCGGACTCCCGAGCTCAACTTGTGCGATCCGTGCTCCACGGACAAAAGTTGGTGATGATCGTTGACACAGAAACCCAAATACGTGGATCTCAAATTCCAGTCCGTATACAAAAAGCGCCTGAGCGCTGGAATGTCCAACGCGAATGATACGTTTTAGACATATGTAAAACGTTAATATGGCTTGAATAAATAGTAACCTGTTTTGGTACGTTTAACAAACGGCGTATCTCGAAAAGATACCGCTTTGCCGGTCTCACAGACCGGAGACTACGTATACTTAAATTAACTGAAAAAGAATTAATAATTCGTTGTAAGCACTTCACTAAAAATTCACTCTTCCTATTGAGTACCTTCTTTACGTAACTCTCAGAAACAACGTTTCACTTATTTAGCAAAAAACTTCCGAAACTACGCGATAGCTTCTGTTCTCCAGCCGGTATCGTTGCAAAATGATCGAGCTTGAACCCTCATACTACTAAGAAATTTTGATCAAACAATTATCTTTTATGTTTCATGAAAGCGCCAGCAAACAATCCGCATGGCGAATAAAGATTCCTTTTGGCTTTTCTCCTTGTTTCGTCAAGATGGTTATTTCATGGTTTGGAGCCATTGTTGCATTTCTTATTTTTATAGCATTCAACTTAGCCGAGACACAAACCAGTCGACATTCAAAATAAATTTGTAGCGAGTCTAACCTAACCTCCCAGTAAGAAAGGTTAGTCTAACATAAGTCTAACGTTAGTCGAACACGTTAGACTGTTCGTCGAACATTTTGTCTAACTTTCGTCTAATGTTAGACGTCTGTTAGACAGATCTGACACAGAATGTTAGACGTACTGGATTAAAAAGCTTAAAAATAAGTCTCATGATAGACTACATTTAGGCGTAATTTAATACTGGTGGTTAGACCCCGTTATATTAGGATTTGCAATCAATGTTTTATGGTCGTTAGTTGACACTCTGCTAATTAAACACAAAACTTTGTACTTTTGGAATGTTACCAGAGTGAAAACAAACAACCATAAAACATTGATTACTCACCTATTTTCAAGCAGCATCCACCATTTCGCCAACCCGCTTCTTGCGTTGGCAAGGCCAAAATTCGAGTTTACCGACTGAGGCAAATCACAGGAACAAAACAAGAACGACATCTGCGTCGTAATTCATACGAGCTTTAGCTGCCAGCGTTGCCATAATTATTTTCAATTATCTTTATATTGTGTCAAAAGAAATATGAATTATCTTATGATACAATATTTTGCGTTGCGCGATACACTATTGGAAGAGGTGTGTGAAAACCCAACAAACATCGGTGTTGAATTAGAGCTTGTTCAAACAAATTTGGAGAAGCTATTCAGCTATTCTAGAAGAAACAGCTGAATAGCTTCTCCAAATTTGCTTGAACAAGCTCTAATTCAACACCGATGTTTGTTGGGAACGCAAATAGAACTGCGCGTTAACTTTAAATCGTTTGTCTCAACTTGCGCAAGAATTCATCGCACAACGTTCAATGAAGAGTACTCACTTATAATTCTCGATGGTTGAGATATCAGATCAATATTTCATCTTCTTCATTTTTTAAAACGTAATATCAGCAATAATAGTTTTTTATTGCTAGATTTTTGCACACCTGCTAATAGTAGTCGTAATTTCAATGTGAGTTGTCGTATTCCATATGTATTCAGAGTTCGAAGTTACGCCCTAGTACATATAAATACAACATATTTAAACTTCACATTAAAATCAAACGTATTGATGATGGTAAATTTAACATCAGAACACGTCCTATAAAACTAGAATAAAAAATTACATGAAAATCAAACGGTTTGTATTCATGAAATGTTGTGTACGTAAGACATCTAAACACATCTGATGACATTAGAATTGGCCGTTACCTTAGAAATAAACTTCATTCTACTGTAAAACAGTGCAAGTCTATAGCATAAGAAAACTTCTTACAACATAAGAATGAAACGTTACATCCTGTGTCATAACAATCACACGTTGCGTTGAAATCCATGTTCTTATAGATGTAAAATGTTGTACGCTTTAAATATCGGTACATATCCGAAGAGATTTTGAAGATTTTGAGAAAACATTTGGTTTGCATGTCAAAAGTTAAAAAATCATGACATCAAAGGGACATTGGAATAGAAAAAAATTGTTTGAAAATGTCTGATGTTAACATCATGTTACTTTGCCTAAATACAGCGAAATCGTTCTGTTCTCTAATGTTAAACGTAAGATGTACATTTGAATTTCATGTTGATGTAGACATTGAAATCAGACATCAGCCTGATGTAAATTTTTATTCGGGTTGGATACACTCAGGGAAGGTCCATTAATTATGTCACGCAGTAAGGGGGGAGGGGGGGTTTGAGAAAACGTGACGATCCATACAAAAAAAATTGAAGGTCCATACAAAAATCGTGACAAGGGGGAGGGGGGGGGGGTTTAAAAAAGTCAATTTTTACGTGACGTAATCAATGGACGTTCCCTTACTGATAACCTGTTTCAGAAACTAAATTTATGAATGTGAAGCTAGATGTGAAGTACGATGAAATTGTAGCTCTTGATCAATTTTACAACATTATGTAATGCCTCATCCATACAAAAAGCTATATCACGTGATATTGAGTCTCTTGAACACAAATTTCAAACATATTATTACCAGTAAAAACTAAATGTATGAATGTTGATATAAAGAAAGGCTGTATCAAGTAATAAACGTTGAATTGTGAACGAATAATAACAGTGCATTGCCCTTATTGATACATAAAAAGAATCATATTCACTGTCAAATTCAAATAATACTCAAAGCAAAATCAATTTAAATTGTCGGTCTAAGGCCACAGTAGCGCTGTGTGAAGGGCCAAAAACGGAGGGATGGACCCGTAAGAAGAAACACTTTCACACGACCCGCGAAAACATAAGAATCGAAGTCCAATACAACAAGTCGAATAAGCCAATTCGCAATAATTATTGTATTAACTAAAATTAGGTTTGTATAAACTTAATCCAACGACAAGATTGTATAATTGGTCCAAAATGCGAGCTATGGAACAAGAGGATGCCCTTATCTGTAGGAAGAAGACCCCTTTTTTCACAAATTATAAACGGCGGGAAGTTGGCATTCCCACTCTCTTCATCCAATTTCTATCAACCGGGTGCTCTGATGATTCCTTCCATATTCCAATTATCTAAATTTATACGTAAGAGAATATAAAATAATTGTGTACAAAAAAAATTCTGATATTCACTGTTTTTTTTATTGAAACGATGGAGGCGACCCCGGCGACATCCATACCTTTCACACCAAAGTCGCGAGTTCGAATCTCACCCCGGACAGGTTACAAAAATACCCAAACGGTATTTGAGTGACTACGACGGGAGATGAACCAGCCCAGGGCTGAAAATCTCGATAATAAAGAAATAAAATTAATAAAACATTGAAACGCTGAATTACGTATGCATAAATATTTTGATAGTTCTGAAAAGGCTAAAAAACAGAGTAAATCATGCATCGATAAAACTTCAGAAAAGAATATGATTTTTTCATGAAGCAACAACATCAAGGTTCATACAACCGAAACTTATACATTGAAAATTTTACCAATAACAACATTTTTGCTAAGTTTTCAATACAACAGGCGATAGTTGTAAAGAATCAAATATTTACCTATAATTGGGTCAACGGTTTTCTTGTTAAACCTATATTTTATCTATGTGAACAGTTAGTTCTTAAAGTGTGACTATTTTCTGTACATTAAGATTGCATTTCTTGGTCTTTTGGTTCAATTTATCCGAATTTAGATCTTCCGGCGATCGTTGAGATTATCTGTTTAGCTTAATCAGTAAAGTACTGATGTCTAAAAAGTAAAGTAAATCAAAATTTAAGCGGTAGTGAACAGTTGTCAATTGATTAATAATGTCTCAGTTGCTTTGAAATAAGCCGGTTAACCATGATAGCAACATGATTTTTTTGATTATCGCTGAAATAATTACATATTAAAAACGAGACACTGACGAAGTCTGCACATTGTAGACGAAATACGCGTATCTGTCAAGATAAGCAAAGATAATTGAAATTGAATGGAAAATACTAATTTTTCTTCTATTTTCAAGCAATCAAATTTATTTAAAAAATTTGTAACTTCTGCATCAAGTTTCTGAATTGATTCTTTAAGAGTAGAGATATAATAGAATAATGTCGAAATATATTTTTTCAGAGATGCTGCATGTAAGTCAAAGAAATTTGTAGATCACTAAGGTTTGGTGCATAAATTTACAGATAAATTGTAACTGCTCAGTACACATGATTTTCTTGTCAAGCTTTACGAAACATTACTAGAGAATTAGCGTTTCAAGCAATCGAAGGCTTTGTTCAAATTCAGATTTTCAACACAATGTATCAGACCTGAAAGATAGGGAATATTCCTTATGGGGATCAAATATGAATGTGACAAAATTAGTATTATTATTATCGTAAATTATTTATCATCAATTCAATCTAGCAATTCAATTAAAAAAGCACATGAACAGATGGTTTGGCAGCACTGAAATCCTACTATAGTCATATCGTGAAGCTTTAGGCCGAGCACCCACCGAAGTGACGGAGGTGTAAAATCTGTATGTATTCCAAAACATCTTGGCACAATTTTCCTTATGCCATCAGACTTCGACTCGATGTTTTGAAATGGTATGTTCCGAAAAAAAACCCTCCTGAAAGTATGCAACTTGTGCTAAAAGCTTAATGTTGGTAATGTCTAACGAAGATCTAACAACGTCTAACTCTAACATTTTTCTTGCTGGGCTATCTTGTCAATATTTACATTTGGTATACGATTCAAATCTTATCAAACCTAATTAAACCTAACTCATAATAGCTTCAAATAATTCAAGCGTATTAACCTGAACCAAAAAATATTATACAACACCCAACGTTACAAACGTTTTATGACACAAAACACTGTAGACTGGTGAATTTTCAACATCTTTCCGATGGCTCGGTGTGGGTGCAAAATGTTCTCGCGCACTTGCTGTTCCTTCGACTCGATTTAGCTGTGGACACCCTTTAGTCCTAGTTTTTGTTTGAATTGCTGCTCTCAGAGTTATCTCAGTCAGCTCATTAACGAACTGAATCCGTACGGGTCTACAGTACCTTGTCGAGAATGGTGTAGGGTTTTGAAATAAAATTTTGGACCTAGTTTCTACCCTGATTGGAGCGATGGATGTTAAGAAGATGTTTGCGTCCGTTTAGGTGCAATCTTCATGATTCGCAAACTTTTTTTTGTATTGACTGTGCCCGGTACTTCCATCACATCCCCATTTCACCGTGAGAATAACGTTCATTAGTTCTGAGTTCGAATAATCATCAAATGGAGTTGCTTCCAAAATCCGCTGGGTAGTGTGATCTAGAACCGCTAGTAGCTGAATTTCAGCTACAGTTTCCTCGATCTGGAAAAAGCATTCTCATGGATAGCTGGTTTTCTTAGCAGTAAAATCTCTGTCATAGCTGGGGTAAAGGTCACAGTTTCGGGTCTTGGCTTGTATTCGCAACTGATTATAATCATATTTACTCAGGCTCAAATGAATAATTAGAACAACAGCATCAAGCGCGCTGTATAGAACAATAGATTTGGGTTTTATCTTGTTGATATGATGAGGCACATCGTAAGGACCGGATTCCGCTTCCTGTAACAATGATTGTGTAACGCTTTTTTGTTCAGCATTGTTGAGTTTCATTTGAGCAACATAAAGCGATTCTTCCGTGTCGTAATTTGTACGAAAGTCCATCGTTATCCTTCGCTTAATGATCTCAGGACTATCCTTAAAAGAAAGTGGTTTACGTGCACGCTGCGAGCTTAAAAATATGGAGTGGCAATTCAAACGACTCATCCATAAAACGTGCATAGGCCACCAACACTTTGCTCACCGTCCTTTAACAATTTAACCCCATTTCATGGAACCGTTTGAATATTTCAAGAGTTTTGATAAAAAAAAATCTCCCTTGACATTCGACCAAATCAAGAATAAGGGGTGTTCCGATCAGAATTTGGTCAAACAGTAATATGTGTGAGTCGATCAAAGTTTTTATTGATAAGTCAAATTCTTTTTCTTTTTCAAGTTCAGTTAATACAAAATACAGGATAAACATTCAGCTACGCTTCCTTCTTACCGAATACAAATTGCCGGGTCTTTCGTTGAACACCGGCCATACGATTTTGTACAGTCTCCTTGTCCACTTTATTCGCCGCAAAACGCCAGTTTGCCTTGATCTGTTTATCGCTCACAACAGCTTTTTGAGTCTTCTTAGGGTTCTGCTTGACGATGGCCCAATATTGTTCGATTGGGCGGAACTCTGGCGTGTTGGGAGGGTTCTTTTCCTTGGCCACTTCAACGTTGTAAGCAGCATACCACTCCGTGGCCTTTTTTCCGTAATGGCATGATACCAAATCCGGACAAAATATAACGAAACAATTGTGTCGCTTCAGGAAAGGCAGTAGACGTTTTTGTAGTCACTCGCTCAGATAAATTTCCTGGTTGGCGGTTCCGGTCGCAATGTAAACGTTGCTCTTCAAGCCACAGGTACAGATGGCCTGCCACACCAGATATTTTTTCGCGAACTTTGACAGTTTCATGTGCTTGAAAATATCTGCCACCTTTTACCGTCCGGTTGCCGTATTAAATACCAGTCCAGGAAGCTGTTTAAAGTCTGCCTTAGCGTAAGTTTCATCGTCCTGTATCACGCAATCAAGCTTCGTCAGCATCGTCGTGTACAACTTTCACGATCGTGCATTGGCCGACATGTTTATTTGTTTATAGTCGCGATTTGGAGTCACCACTTTCTTGTAAGTCGATAACCCAGCTCCTTTTTAAACTCTATCCACGGTTGAAGGCCCCACTACCAGCTTCTTTGCAACATCTCGGACGGAGAGGTTGGGGTTCCGCTAGAAACAGCGGGCAACTCTTATTTTCGTCGTTGTGGCCTCCAGCTTTCGATTTCCCCCCGATCCAGCTTTCCTGGCGGTCGACAAACGTTCACCGAACACTTTTAATACGTTGGTAACAGTTGATTTAGCCACATTCAACCATTTCGCAACTTGGAGTTTTTGTGTTAAGGACTGGGGAAATAAGTTGGAGTAGCTTGTATCGTTTCACTCGACTACCAGAAAAAACTGATCTCGAGAATGTATTTCACTCAGCTTATGTATGCTTTTACATTTGATGGTGTTAGTGTATTTCATTTCGAACGATCAACCGTTTGAACCGTTATATGACAGTAGCGCAACACACTAAACTAAACCATAGCAATATAAGGTATACACAACAGGCGTGAGAGTAGTTTGGATTTTCGCCATGCACGTGCAAAATTTTGATGCGTTGCTTCTCTTACTTCGACGACATTTTGATAACTGTAGTGCTAATCTCAAAATCAAAATAAAGACATGATGCTACACGCACACATCTACAAAATGAGGGGTGTGCAACATTTTTTAATGCACGATGAAAGGAAATGCGTCAAGTCGAATTTTGATCGAAATACCCTTTAATTCCCGTTTTACAACCGGAACTACAAAAAAATCGAATATTTTTTATCATAGGTTTAAAAATTATAAAATTGGACAGGCATTAAGAATGTTTTTTTTTTTCTAATATAAACCTACCTGTGTTAAAGTAATTTTGATTGAAAACTCATTTGTTTTCATACGATATGACCAACATACTACGTATAAATCGCGAACGTACTGAATATATCCTGAAATAAGAATAACAAAAGGCCGCCTACTTATTGTAGCTACAAGTTTCATTGTCTAAATGTATACATAGGACTGCTTAATCGACATGTTTCATATTTTCCCATACAAACACCTCTGAAGCTGCTTTGCAAAATTCAGGTGACTTGCTCGTTGCTGTATAGAAAAAGTCCAAATCATGCAATCATTCAACGTGATCGTACTCGTACTCGTACATTTATAATTGGCGCTAACCAAATCTTCACTACTTTAAAGAACCAAGCCTAAGCTTCATTATAAGTAGCTGTTCTTGGTTCCTGTTTTGAAGTTAAAAAGTGCCCTAACTTCGCAAGGAATGCATTGATCTAGGGAAGCGGAACCTATCTTGAGCTCAATGAGCAGACCTCCAGTGGAAGTCGGTGAATATGCACTGAATACCGAACACTGAGTACACAAGTTTTTTACAATTTATTCGTCCACTTAGTGTTAATCATTTAGCAACACACAAAACATTCGATTCTGATAATTTTCTTCCAATTTAATACGGAAAAGTTGCCACTGCTAAGTACCTATATTAATAATATCACGAAACACATTAATCCCATCTGTGTACATATGTTAATCGTACTGATTTTAATCAAGAAAAAAATACAAACAAGTTAACTCTCTTCACTACTACACCCAAAAATGAAGTAAATCATTTGAGAGCACTTCACGTGTGTTGGGTAGCATGCATATAATGCCTGAGACAGACATACAACGTACAGCGTTGTACGAACTATCAAATACTTTAATCCAGTACCGAAAAACACATACTAGACTAAAGGAGTACAACACTGTACGTTCTATGTCTGTCCCAGGCATAACCAAGACAAAATGAAATGGTTTGTTTGTTATTCTACCTACACACGTGAAGTGCTACCCAACACACGTGAAGTGCTCTCAAATGATCTACTTCATTTTTGGGTGTAGTAGTGAAGAGCGTGAAATTGTTTGTATTTTTTTCTTGATTAAAATCAGTACGATTAACATATGTACACAGATGGGATTAATGTGTTTCGTGATATTATTAATATAGGTACTTAGCAGTGGCAACTTTTCCGTATTAAATTGGAAGAAAATTATCAGAATCGAATGTTTTGTGTGTTGCTAAATGATTAACACTAAGTGGACGAATAAATTGTAAAAAAACTTGTGTACTCAGTGTTCGGTATTCAGTGCATATTCACCGACTTCCACTGGAGGTCTGCTCATTGAGCTCAAGATAGGTTCCGCTTTCCTATGTCCATTAGATAACGCAAAAAATTATATGTTTCTTTTTATCTGTGTGGACAAAAGAATGAGATAATGTAATTTTTTCTAAAAAAAGCAATTGTTGAGCATATTATTGTCACGATTCGATGAAAAATGAACAGATAAAGCTTACTCAAAATCTCAGAGGTGGGATACTTATGGTTTGGGCCGCTTTTTTATGACACGGAAATGCTCCTATTTGCACCATTTCAGTAGCTTTACATAGAAAAAAAAAATGAATTTTAACAGGCCCGTAAAATGTCCGTTTCATTCCAACCCGACCAAAAGGAAACAACAAAATTAATTCAAATTTTGTTATTCAGTTACGCTGTTTTTGTAACAGAGGTTGTTAGACTTTAGATCGCGGATGTTGTTAAAATAACTGAAATTCTAACAAAAGATCCTCTAGAGGTAACAAAATTATAGCAAACTATGATATACATATAACATAAACAAAACAAACTTTGTTACAGTGTTGTTAAGATGTTGCAAAATCATATCACCTAGTGTTAAAATTAATTTATTTCTTTATGCAGCTTGTACCTCCCAGAGCATTATATCATAATTTGTTATAAGTATGTTTTACAATTATCCTGATAAAAATGTTTCAAGCTAATTTATATCATAATTAGTTAGTTGTAACAAAGTTGGTAGTTTTTATGTTATACGCTCCTGGTCGGGAAGCCAAAGGAGATGTAAACAACGAAATTGTTTGCAATATTTCTTTCGCCATACAACAATGTTTGCAATCTTTCATTCAACAGGCTTGATTTGGGCGTTATCTGGCTTAACTTTACGTGGAATATAGACTGTTCCAGAAAGTATAAGCACACTTTCAAAATAACAAAAATGTCATGTTGTTTTTAGTTTTAATAATTTTATTTGGCAAATCATATTTGTATTTGTGTTTTATATGATATTTTACTCTCGTTTAATCAAAATATTTAATCATAGCCAAGACTCAAAACTTTTCCTCGAACATGACCCATTAGCATCTGCACAGTGGTATTTCCCACCATTTTGACCACTTTTGGTCAATCTTTTTTAATTTTTGGATGTCGTCCGCTGGATTTATGAATTTTCGAAACTGTGCTTTATTTAAAGCCCAAAAAGTCTCGATTGGCCGTGCCTCCGCCAAAGCAACTAAAAGTCTTGATACAATGGTGTGTTTTGGCTTAACCAGCAAATCGAAGGATTATGATGAGAAATCTATGCAGCTCACTTTTTAAGTAATTAACCGAACTTTCTAGTTCGCATTCAATGTTTAAGCTTCTAGCAGCATTCTTACCGACTTCTAGAAAAAACTTTGAAGTTCACGAAAGATTAATTCCAGAGATTGAAGAGAATGCTATTCAGCTCATAAAGTAACGGGTGTCCACTAAATAATGAGAACGAAAAGAATGGGTCAGGAAAAAAATACCAGTGAAGTTTTGTTCAAACTGATTTATTTTATTAAAAGGGTCAACTTAAATCTTCAAACTAAGTTTAGTGAATATTGTCATATGGTCCGTGGTCCGCCGTGCGGCGCAGCTTAGTCGTTATGCTGGAACATGACCGTTGGACGGCAGCCACATCGATTTTTCGGATGCAGCTTTTGATCCTGTTGGTAAGTTGCTTGGTGTTCTTGGCCTTCCAATTATCCTTGTATACCATGGAGCTCAAAAGACCGAAGAAATCCTCGATAGGACGGCACTGTGGCAAATTTGTCGGATTCCGGTCTTTTGGGACATATGGTATATTTTGGCTCTCCAAAAACGTTAGCGTTTTTTTGCGTAGTGCGATGATGCCTTGTCCGGCAAAACACGTATTTGCCATCCGAGTGATGTTGTTTAAGAAATGGGATGAGTATTTTCTGCAAACACTCTCTTTGGTACACCTCTGGTTGATGGCCAAACCGCTTGGTTTGAACCACGGCTTCGAAATACCCTTATCGAATATTACGATGTATAACATAACCTTCGATTCAAATTTGTGCTTGAACTTATACATTACTTTTGGAGGAGTAGTAGATTTGTTTAATGTAGAATCGGTCGTTTCCCGGTATCTGAGACTTCGAAAGAGGAAAGTAGCTTTCGTCGTCCAGAACGAAAGATTTTCCGCCGTAATTCCGAGTCATCCAGCGGCATTGGGATTTCACGGTTTGAATCTGCTCATCTGTGTACTCTGGGGATCTGGTTTTCTTTCTACACACTATTCCTTCTTTCTTTAGCGTCTTGCAGATGAGTGACTTCGAACAATGGAACTTTCGGGCTGCTTCCCGTTGACTTACCGAATCCTTGTTGTTGAACATGCTGCGCAGCGAGCGGAGCGTTTTCTCATTCATTATTTTCGCTGGACGGCCGCAACCTTTCTTCCGGGTTACTCTCATGCATGCCAGGATACGGTATACGGTGGATACCGGAACTTTTTCCCGACAAAAATGGTCCACCGTGTATTTTTTTCCACGATCTTCGTTCGCTTGAAAGAATTGTACAACGCGCGTGCGCAGTTCTTCCTGTTTCGACGGCATGCTGAACACCACTGAACATGTTAGAGTGAAATAAGAGTGTATGAAAATTTTCTGGAGAGTGCAACGATTCATTCATCTAAAGTGACATTTCTATGCGGCCGTTTTTGTTCTGATGGAAAAGTATTGAAATCATTCTCATTTTTTAGTGGACACCCGTTACCTCAAACGAACTAAACAAAACCAAAAAAACACAAAGGTAATTTATAATATTTGACACTTTTGTTCTTCTCTATTCCTGCGGGAAATTTATTTTTAGAGTGCTGTGTTTTGAAATGATGATTGAGTTCAATTTGATGATTTTTCTTAGGTAAATTAAATTTTTCATAAATACCTACTACCTAGTCTTCAACTCGAGTCCTCTCTCTTTAAAACCGGGATACTTACCACTGTGCCATATTAACGAGGTGGGTTATGGTATGATTTTACTCGAAGCGTTGATTCCATACACTAGTACTATTTTGCTCCCTATAATCTTATCTGAACCTAAAAGTCTCCGATTAGTTCATCTAGAACTCAATCTGAACTACATATTAGCTTGATTACTCAACCTTGTTGAGTGACTGCTTTATTTTCTGCACCCCACTAAGCTAACTATTTTATACGATGGTAATAAAATAAGCCTTTTTTTTACTGTATTTGGAAAATCAATTTTTTTGTTCTTGTATCTCGTCAAACTTGGAGCACAACACCTTCTTCAAAGGTAAAGAATTTTTTTGACATTTTTAAGGTTACTCAAAACTTAACGTGTATTTCAAAAAGTAGGAAAGAAGTTCAAAATACATGTATTGTGACCTTTTACGCTGATTAAAAGTACGGTGAGTACTTTAATTGAACTTCCTGTTAGAGATTTTTTGAAGTTCAAAGCAAGTTCTCAACGAAGATCATATGAACTTGAAGGTTGCGTTCAATAGCAACAAGTGTGAATCACACTTTAAACAGAATTAAGTTCTGCCTGTACGTGAAGTGTCGTTTTACACAGCAAAAAAGTTCCATGGAACTACATTTCAACTAAAAGTGAACTTCTAAGTTCTCATCTCAAGTGAAATTCGAACTTTTGGTTGCTTGGGCGGGCAGTTCGGCGGATTCATGTCTTTCGGCACGAAACATACATTTTGACTTTTGTACCATTCTAAAGTGTCCTTTGCGTAATGCCATGACGGCCAATCAGGCCAAAACACTACTTGACCTTCGTGCTGCCTGATCATCGGCAATAATCGCTTCTGGAGATATTCCTCAACGTATTTCTGAGTGTTCATCGTTCATCGACTAGATGTTTTACCACACTCGCATATTGCCTGCCAAACCATAACCTTCTCCGTTTCGGGGATGTCTTTGTCTTTGCTTGCAGTATAGAATTGTGGTCCAGGAAGCGTTTTGTAATCTAGTTTCACATTCGTTTCATCGTCCATTATTATACACCCAGAATTTCTACACAGTAACGAATCGTAGAGTTTGCGGGCCCGTGGTTTCACGGACGTGGCCTGTTTTGGGTTCCTTTTGGGGGTTTTCAGCTTCCGGTATGTTTTTAGCCCAAGTCTTGCTTTGGCACGCATGACGTCACTCGACGAGGTCCCTAGTTTTTTCGCAACATCCCGAACGGAACTCGCTGGTTTTTGCTTGTAGGCATCCCTGATTTTTTTTTATCGATATCCGGACTAACAGGGCCGGATTTCCGACCACTCTTCGGCGCATCTTCAAGCGTACACTGTTCTCTATATTTTCGATTCGCAGATCGTACCGCTCCGACGCTTAGACCATCTTCCTTGGCCAATTTTCTCAAGAAGAGTCGGCTCACAGTGCACCATTTGTGCACGATACTTTTTCGTTGTTCCGGAGTAAGACCGCGCATTTTGATAGGTAACACAAAACTGAGCACTTTTTTGATGCTATGTCATTCAGAAATGTGCAAACAAAAGGACGCAGCCAAAAAATGTTGAAATATTTCATTATATTCAAAGTGGCCGTTAAAATAAGGAGTACTTATACTTTCTGGAACAGTCGTTATCTCATTATTTTCTGTCAAATCTAGCATTTCCTTTATGTGCATTACATTACGCAAACAATTAAATGTTTCTTTTTATCTGTGTAGTATGATGTAACAATACATGCCAGCAAGAGATGTTTGCAATGAATTCAAGAAATCGAAATTCTGAAATGGCCAGCCCGCAGTCCGTATATAAATCCCATGGAAAGTATGCGGCGTAAAAGCTGCTTTTTTTAAGCTCAATTCCTCAATTCTAAGACGCTACCTCGAGGACCCTATCTAATGCACATGATCCTCTATGTGCATTAGATAACGCAGAAAATTCAATGCTTCTTTTTATCTGTGTAATTATTGTTGATATATTGACAAAGTGTTTGATACACATAATAAAGTCGCGGTGCGGTTCAACGAATTTCCCATCTGCAATCATTTTCTTTGCTCTCGAACCAGCAAAACAAGGACCCAACTCTAAAACTGATATAAGCAAGAACTGGTATCCCAATAATGTATAAAACGAAACTACTTTGAACAATTTTACTCACTGTACGATTGCAGAATATTGAAGACATAAATCCAAACTGACGGTTACACAGTTACGAGGTTAACCTATATAACTTAATAAATTTCTAAACCAATTTCAAGAACAACAATTCAATCGAAACATAATTCAGTTACGATAAAATGTGCCTGGCATCATTCTCCAACTGGATTCGTAAACACAGCAGCAAAACAAAAATCCCATTACGCCAAAGCAGCACGCGTCCATCCACCGATCCACCGTGTGTACATGCCACGTTTCCATCTTGCCACGCTTCAATCTCCCACTTCCGCCCTCGACCAGGTGCACGGACGGAAAATCACGAACCAAAGGGGGTCAATATTCAACAAGTCCCAGCAGAGGACCTCCCTTCCCTCGCGTCGGCTGGCGCATCCGGCCATCCTATTTCCATTCAACTGCATTGAGTACACGATCTCCCGATGCGTGCACCACTGCGCCCTTCTGAAACGGTCCCGACGGCGACGACGATAACGGTCCGCAGCCGACGGAGAGACTCAGCAGGATCGCAACCCCACTGCGGATTGCTGCTGTTTTCGTATTTTCTCCCGCT
This sequence comes from Aedes japonicus, assembly GCA_034211315.2. Classification (NCBI taxonomy): domain Eukaryota; kingdom Metazoa; phylum Arthropoda; class Insecta; order Diptera; family Culicidae; genus Aedes; species Aedes japonicus. Next base: position 41,054 of record JASCZW010007210.1, read on the forward strand.
TTCTCTTGGCATGCTCCGGGAGTTTTCCCCTCCCCGAAAGCCATCAACCATCGCCCCAACCGCTGCACCATCTGCGACAAAATAAGACCGTACCGCAAACACCGTGCAGAACCCGTAGTAGTGTTGCCGATGTCGGGTGTCGTCCACGCGCCCAGAACCCTGATGCGCATGGCCGTAGCAGCATAGCGTAAGATCTGTCCTCCGGAGAGCGCGAGAGCGGCAATGCGACGAGAGCGGGAGAGTGAATTCTACGTGCTACTATTACTTCCTTGTTCGATGATGATGACGATGACGGTTACTGATTGCTAGCTACTGATGGGTAATGACTGTGAACTCTGGTCGCTCCAAAAATAGACCCCATCCATGGACGGTGGCATTCGTACGCAAAAACGACCCGTTGTGAGTAGTTTATTGCATGCACTAAAACCAAACCCACCCACCAGCCCACTTCCTAGGTCTGGGCTGCAATGTAAAGCACGGCACAAATATACCTTTTCTCAAAGAGTAAAGGGGAACGATTTAATATTTGACCACAAGCGGAAATTCCTCGATGGCATAGTTGAAGTCAGGAACATTCCGAAGCTTCGTAAGTGCAGGAGGATTTTTGTGATTGCATGGCTATAAATTATTCGAATTGTCTAGGCAGATGGGGAATGCAACCAGAAGTTGGGAATGAGCCAAACATAAACAAAAATGGTGGAAACTGCAGGTCTTAAGTTTGAGGTTGAAAAACAAACATCTTAAAAATCTTTAAGCTAGAAATCAGAAAATTATTATCAAACAAAGGGTCCAAGCTATGTCGATACAATTTTTTCGTTCAAAATTTAAATACTGGTAATGAAAATGTATTAACTGTTCTCTGTTTAACAACCCATGGAAAAATGGTGTTTTTCATAAATAGATTATGTTTCGAATTCGGAAGGTGCTAATCACACCTCGTTTGAAAAATAATGATTTTTGATTATAAACCTTAAATTTATAAGGGTCAAGGATGTTATCCAAGTCCATGTTTGACAACACCTCGACCTCGGATACGGTGGTCGGCTTTAAGAAAGTCATGCGAAACAGGATATATGCTGACTTCGTGAACCGCTACATTAAGAAGTGTATCGAAAATAAGCTATCCACAAACTTTCTTTCAAAATATGTTGAAAACCGATATTTTATTCATACGAAAAATTGATCCTTTATTGTACGAGGTTAAACTTGAACAGAATGAAGACCGGATGAAATTTAAGTTATTTCTTCACGAATTTTCGAACTTTGGATCGAATGCTCTTCATTAAGTTCCGGCAAGTGTTGCATCGCATTTTTTGGACGCTTGAGCCCAAATTTATTTGAACTCCTGCATGTTCCCAGCTGTCTTACCAGTCTTCTTGAAGACCCTCTTCGCGATTGCCCAGTAACGTTCGATGGGTCGAAGCTGAGGGCAATTTGGTGGATTGACATTTTTCTCATACCCTTTTCCGCAAGCCAATTGAGAGTGGTTTTGGCATAGTGAGCCGACGCTTAATCCGGCCAAAACAGTGGAGGTGTACTATGCTTCTTATATAAAGGCAACAATCTCTTCTGGAGACACTCAGATCGATAGATTTCCGCATTTATAGTTCCGGTAGTGTAAAAAATGGTTGACTTCAAACCACAGGAACATATTGCTTGCCATACCAGTACCTTTCGAACGAATTTCTCCACTTGAATCGACCTGTCCGCATCGCTCACATCCTCCCCAACGACGGCAGTAAAGTATTGTGGACCTGGAAGGGTTTTTGAGTCCTCCTTTACATAGGTCTCATCGTCCATCAAAACGCATGCATCCGGACGCTGCAAAAGACGCGAATACAATTTCCGGGCCCTTGTTGCTGCTCACTTCTTCTTTTCTGCACTCTGTTTCGAGATTTTTTGCTTCTTGTAGGTCTTCAGGTGGTTTCGCCTCTTGATACGCTGGATCATTCCGACACTCGTTCCTGCTTTTTTGGCCAAATCACGTATTGGCATTGATTTGTTCTTCATGATTAGAGATACCACTTTCTGCTCCAGTTTCGGGTTGGAAGAACCGGGTTTTCTGCCTCTTCCTGGTAGCTCATCCAAAGAATAGTGTTCCCCAAACTTATTAATGATGGTTTTAACACTCGCATGATGAATTCCAAACCGCTTCGCCAATTTTCGCATAGTAATACCCTTCTCACTTAGCCATGTGTTCAGAACCTTAATTTTCACTTCATTTACAGTACGCGACATTTTGAAAACGCAGAATTTGAACCGCACAAACAAGTAAACAAAACAAAGCTGACAGTCAAACGCACAGCATGCAGTGTTCAGAGCATAAACAACCATCACAAATACATGCGTACAACGGTCAAAATTTGGTCAAGGGAAAACGCGTGTAAATCGGTGAAATCGTTTATTTAAAAAATCAAATTAAATTTCTTTTTCAAGTTCAATTAGTATAAAATTCAGGAAAAATATTCAGTTAGGCTTCCGCTTTTCCAAATCCGAATTGCCGGGCCTTACGCTTGACCCCTGCCATCAGATTTTGTACAGCCACCTTGTCCACCCTTCTTCGCCGCAGAAAGCCAGTTTGCCTTGAACTGCTGCTCGTCCTTAGCAGTTTTTTTGGTCTTCTTTAGGTTCCGCTTGACAATAGCCCAGTATTTCTCAATTGGACGGAGCTCTGGCGTGTTGGGAGGGTTCTTGTCCTTGGGAACCACCTGCACGTTGTTGGCGGCGTACCACTCCATGGCCTTTTTACCGTAATGGCAAGATGCCAAATCCGGCCAAAACAGTACGGAACAACCGTGTTTCTTCAGGAAAGGCAGCAGACGTTTATTCAAACACTCTTTCACGTAAATTTCTTGGTTGACAGTCCCGGAAGCTATGAAAATGCTGCTTTTCAAGCCACAGGTACAGATGGCTTGCCAAACCAGATATTTCTTTGCGAACTTTGACAGTTTCGTGTGCTTGAAAATATCTGCTACCTTTTCCCCTTCCTTTTGCCGTATAAAACTCCTGTCCCGGAAGCTGCTTGTAGTCGGCTTTGACGTAGGTTTCGTCGTCCATTACCACGCAGTCAAACTTCGTCAGCATCGTCGTGTACAGCCTCCGGGATCGCGCTTTGGCCGTCGTATTTTGTTTATCATCGCGATTTGGAGTCACTACCTTCTTGTAAGTCGATAGTCCGGCTCGTTTTTTGGCTCGATGCACGGTTGTAGACGATACACCCAGCTTATTTGCGGCATCTCGGAGAGATAGGTTTGGGTTTCGCTTGAAACTACCGGCCACTCTCTTTGTCGTCTCAGCGGCTTCCGGTTTTCGATTTCCTCCCGATCCAGACTTCCTGGCTGTCGACAAACGTTCCCCAAACACTTTAATTACATTTGTAACGGTTGATTTGGCAACTTTTAGCGAGTTTGCCAACTTTGCGTGCGAGTAGCTTGGATTTTCGCGATGCGCGAGCAAAATTTTGATACGCTGCTCTTCTTGCTTGGACGGCATTTTGACAACTGAAGAGTGAATTCCAAAATCAAAATAGGAGCAACATTCTACACACACACACACCTTCAAAATGAGGGGTGTTCAGGTTTTTTAAATGCAAAATTGAAAGAAATACGTCAAGTTGATATTGACCAAATTTTGACCGTATCGCCCTTTATAACTTCTATCACATTTTTCTCAATTCCTTTAAATTGTTAGATACGTCTATTTGAAAAATTATGCTTGAATAGACAAAACTAATGTGATATTTATAAAAATAATAATTGTTTTTGTTTAGTATAGAAAATTTTATTATATTATTTATAAAAGATATACATGAAAATAAATAATTTTAAATGGTTTTTTTAATACACAAACCCTTTCTTGGACTGTACCTGCGTCAACATCAGGTTTATGAAGACCAGATCATCGTCGCTTGAATCCGATGAAAGATGTGAAGATGTTTCAAAACGTACTGCAATTTTTTTTAGCAAATTTCAGTTTTTACTTGTGTGCAAAACAATAACCACATACAGACGATCAAGCTCGAACAAAACAATTCAAATTTGTTGCGTAACATTTCAAATCTAATAACGTTGGAATCATCTTGCACAGTGGCGCCGCTTAGTCAACTTATTGCTACATTAAATCTGGCAGTTTGACTGGCAACCCATTTTTGCCTTATCAATAAAAACTAATATGTGATGCCATCAGTTGCCAAGGGGCAAGACCTCATCCCGAGCAATTCCAGAGTTGCTTTTGAGGTACCTTGAGTAACCCTCGTCACTAAGCAAGCGAGCACTGGTATTTTTTTGCTTTCTGTTTTAAGCACCGCAGCTGTCAAACCAACCAAGGCTAATACATGAGCTCCCGACACAATTGTCCACTAGAAATTTTCAAGGTTTTTAATTTTCTCTATTTAACTCTGTTTTTGAAAACAACCTACATTCACTCAAACTACATATCTGATATGCTCGTACAATTTGATATCGTATTTACTACTGTTCGTGTAAGGTTTTGCCTTTTTCGAGAAGAAGTTATTTTTATGTCTCCAATTAAGTCATACTTTGAATAAACCCATCAGTTTTGGCTTGACCTGTTATTTGCTAATTCCGCCAGAAGGCCAGACTGTGAACTGGTGCTTTGAACAAGGGCAGGAAGAGAGACAAACTAGCTCATCCCACTGCACTCCGACCCAAGCATCAAGCTTCTTACAATCGATGTTTAGCTAATTAACACTTTAGTAAAGCCTTCCGTGTCACGTATCACATTAAACCCTAGTAACTACAAGCATTATATTATTGCACTTATTCAACCCAAAATCAACATCGGTAATGCGGAATCGCATAAATTCAACAGTTGTCAAGTAATGAAGCGTAAAATTAGCTTATAAATGTAGTGATGCATTACCAATGCAATAATGATACTTTAGAAATGTATTATGGCATTACAAAAAATATAGCATTAGTTCAAATTAATCCAATTTCAATGATGCACTAGACGTAATGCATATGCCCTATATATGCATGCTATTACAGCCTCATGGTTACTTGGGAACATTCCCAGAACTCACATAGTCATGGATTAGGGCTCACCGTTGTACCATCTTCCATTGCCATTAAGGAGTGTATCGAAAAGTAGTTATAAACATTCGATGCGTTATTACGCATAAACTACTGTATATATTTTTAGCGTGTAAGCGCCATTTGCTTTGTTTACATGTCAAAAATGATTATTCGGTTCATTCATTTCCGTTGATAAAGTTGTATTCAAAATGTCGCGAATTGAATTTGAGACTAAAAAGAAAATTCTGCACACTTGGTGCACCGAAAAGGGTGTTACTTACAACCAGATTGTGAAAAGAGTAAAATGTTCACCCGGCAAGTGTAAAACGCATCATCGAAAAGTTTGGTAAGGAGTGCTCCCTCAAGGATTTACCAAGAAGTGGCCGGAAACCCGGCTCCAGCAACCCCGATTTGGACCAAAAAGTTGTGGATTATATTCAACGGAACAAATCATGCCGCTACTCGCGATCTAGCCAAGAAGTTCAGGACCAGCATCGGAATGATTCAACGAATCAAGCGCAGGAATGACTTGAAGACGTACAAAAGCAGAAAGTGCCCAAACAAACTCCGGAACAAAAGTCTCGTGCCAAAACCAGGGCTCGAAAGCTGTACAGCTGCATTTTTGGACAATGTCGACCAGTGCATTTTGATGGATGACGAAACATACGTTAAAGAAGATTCAAGAACGCTACCGGGGCTGCAGTTTTATACTAAATCTGTTAGAGAGCGTGTGCCAACCGCAGATACGACTGTTGCGATGGAGAAGTTCGGTCAGAAGGTGCTCATTTGGCAAGCTATTTGCAACATGTGGCTTGCGGTTCTTCAATTTTCTATACAAAAGGAACTATAAATGCTGAGATTTATCAAAAGGAATGTTTGAAGAACAGGTTGCTACCATTGTATAGAAAGCACCAGTCCCTCCTCTCTTCTGGCCAGATTTGGCATCGGCACATTACGCCAAATCCACTCTACAGTGGCTGACGGAGAATAACATCAAGTTCGTAGAAAAAGACATCAACCCACCAAACTGTCCCCAGCTGCGACCGATCGAACGCTATTGGGCAATAGTCAAGCGTATATTTAAGAAGGATGGTACAGTGTCCCAAAACATGACCGATTTTAAGAAAAATTGGGCAGCGGCATCCAGGAAGTGCACAAAGGTCACTGTGCAGAATTTGATGGCAGGTATCAAATCAAAGGTACGGGCATTCTACAGAAATGAACATGATGACTAGTTTTTCCGTTTGGATCTTTTGTAAACATGTTAAGCTATAATAAACTGAAATAGTATGTTAATTTTAACCATGTTTTCATGCCTATTTTATTATTTGAAAGTTTATAACTACTTTTCGATACACTCCTTACCAGAATGTCTACAGTGTGTTCAAACAAATTGGAAGTCAAACTTTTCGAAACCTTGGCAACTGATAAGAACCGATGGAGATTCGATGTTTAGTTATATTGAGTTACTCGCTAGTTACTCGTTGCATCAAATCAACTCAGAGTAGAGCTGTCTCACCCCTAGGTTATTGCTACTGACATCTTGAGGGCAGCTATGTTTTACACATGTAAATGAGATGAAGTCGATTTGCGCAATAACTAAGAATGATTACTGCGATAGTAACGACCGGTTTGGTGACGGGTGGCTAAGTTAATATGGGAGCGCTATGTGCAACTAAAGTAGCAGCGCAATTGAGATCGGCCGGTGGGGTTGCTCTAATAGAAAAAAATAGGACTTTTAAATTTACGTTTGGATTTTCTCTACCGTGTATAAATCGATGCATATAAAGCTTAGTGACGTCGCAGACAGACGTTTGACTTCGCCTCATTTACCTGTGTAAAAAATGGTTTCCTTCGAGATATCAAGTAGCAATAAACTACCAGATGGCGCCACATATTTGATTTTAAAGGTAAGGAAATGATAAACTTAATTGAGATAAGCTTAATTGAGAACAACTTCGAATTAGCATGATCTACGTTCATGAAGGCCTTATTTATTTTATTGATGGTACGCTTTGCAGGGTGACAACATAACGTTTTGAAACAGTGACTTGTTGTCAGTTCATTCGTAAACAACCAATTGAATGTGTGTTCATTAATTTACGAAAACAAAAATGAATTCATGTAAAGACCACAATCGGATTTTGCCTCTTGACAGATTCACAAACATGGAAATCAGACGAAAAATGTCGCATTTGAAGTTGAACAGACTGTTTATGTTCAGGACCATATAATATTTTAAGGATACTGGCACTGTTGTTCCTAAAGGTCGGTAAAGAAATTTCTTTTTCTATCCCAAACCCATGTTAAATTCCGTTTACTGAAAAGGAGAAGTAAAGAATCGGAAAGAAATTTCTGCTGCAGTATCCACCTGAAAAGAACGAAAAATAACATTGGAATTTGTAAGGTTTCGATTAATTCGTAAGTGAAGGTGACATTTCGTTCCATGCAGATCAATTGTCAAAAGTCCGCTTGGTAAAATTGAACAAAATTCCGTAACATCTTTACTTTTTAGGTCGATACTGACCTTAAGACGAAACCCGGTAAGTAGCACAGTGTACACACAAAAAAAATGATTTTTATCAACCTCGTAAAATTTCACGTCGTTCACTTGTAAGTCAAATCTAGCGTAGCAAACGAAATCGCTTGCGATCTTTCATACGACAGATACGGTTCAAGCGTTATCCGGCTTAAATTAAGGAAAAATATCCCATGAACTTATGCCAAATCTAGCATTCTAGTTTTTTTCATACGGTGTAGGATTTTCCTCAGCGGTCAAAGCAGTGAAGGATCGAATTCGAAGGAATCCACTAGGTCGACGAGAAAAACGGCTTATGAAATGAAACTGACCCACACAGTTATGCAAAACAAATTGAAGCGGGACCTTGCATATAAGACTTTCAAAAAATAGAGGATTAACACGTAATTATATTGCCGGCAGAGTTGCCAGATCGCTGGTGCTGCCTAAGACAAACGTTAGTCATATCATATTCCCTACGGATGAAAAATTGTTTAATTTGGAAAGGAGAAAGATTTGAACTTCACTAAACACAATATAAGTTTGATACTTTGATTTGTTATGAACTGTTGCAATGAGTGAGAAATACAATCTTGTTTAAATTTTATAAGAATTTTCAAGTGCATTATTTCTACGTTGCCACCCTGTATATAAATCATTCAATCACTGCTGAGATAGATTCTTTATCGCATTTAATGTAAACTCGACGAAACTTAGTCACGGGATGCATGAAGTACTGCATGGGTATTTTTCAATCCACTATTGAGTACTGGCCTATTACTGTTTAGTACGCCAGAGCTAGTTCTGAGATTTTTTCATGTCGAAAGTTTATAAATTAATCCTTTTTCGGATAATCATTCACGGGATTTACATCAAGCATAGTATAACAACTATACTAACGTTTCATAAAGTTTAAACTAAGTCCAAGTTGTGTGACTGAATTCCTTATAGCACTATTGTCCCTCTTTTAGCGCGATGGTGTTGTCATTTCATGATCTCAACATTTCATCGATTTTCTAAAATAAATTGCTAGTTGTGTTCTGTGTAATATTTTTTTTCAAACAATCATACGCTTTCGGGGCATCCATGCCGCGAGTTTTGTCCTCAATTTTGCCGGTTTCTAGTTAGTTTAGAAGTTTTTTTCCCAGTGCAGAACCACCGGTAATCACGTTAAATTAAAGTTCTATTCTATTTCATCATCGTATAGCAGGATGTTTTCAAGAGCTATTCATTGAGCGACCATGCGTCCCCATGCAATATTTATGAGCTTCCAACCTTTTCACATGCTCAAGGGTCTTATTCATTCTCACTGCAACCCATTTGAAAGGCTTCCCGCTACGTTATCCCGGCCGTGAAAATATTGAATTTCTCATTTTCCATTCCATCCTTCCGCCACAGCCCGATTTTCAATTTCCAAAAACACTCAACCGCAGTCGCACTGAAATGCAGTTGAACATTTTAGGAATGCGTACAAAATCAGCGCTGAAGAAAATGGCCCGCTTCATGCTAGCATACCGAAGAAGCAATGCCGTTGTTACATTGCAGTACCTCCAGCTAGTAAGCGCAAGTAAGCTGAAACTGACTGGGCCGAATTCCACCGCCATCACCACCACCAATGCGATGTGATACTTTAAATCGGCAGCAATTCTCTTTCTTCTGCAGCAAAACGATGAGTGTGTTTGATGCACCAAAAAACCAGCAGTAGACCATAGCAAGCTAGGAGTCGGCCGTTTGTCGCTTTGCGACGGAGGCTCGGTGCCAAAAGCCATTATGGAATTCTGCCGAGTTGTTGTGGAGCTGCCTCCATACAAGCGGCGGCACGAGTTTCTTAATTCTCATTCTCTGCATATAATAGCGAATGGGTGTGTGCCGCTACTATCTAAGCACAAAGGAGTTGCCTTTGCAAGAGGATACACTCTCACTAGCGAGCCACGAGGTCAGGATATTGACGACCAATTTATCGTTGTATTTAGGGATGAGATAGTTTTTAAAAGAATTTTTCGTTTATTTCTTCCTAAATTATCACTGGCTCACAAAATTCACAATAGTTCCAATCTTATTTAAAATGTAATTTTTAGAATAGTAGAGATATAGAGAACTGTTGCTGTTGAGTCTATGAAACATTGGTTTAATATATTAAATATCTATTAAGTACTGGATCTAGCTTATCCTTGAGTTATAAAGTTATAACCTTGAAAAGTGATCGTCTTGTGTTAGGTTGACCGTTATTATTTTGTCACTATATTGACAAAAAATAGAGTTGATCTCAAACAGCAAGTTTTAAATCGATTTGAACACGTTAAATGATAAATAGGGCTTGTGTTGAAGCAAATGTTTTTTTTTTTCGACGAAAAGCCTTATTTTTCAGATATTATGGAGGAAAAGAGTTACAGAGTGGAAAATCATTATTGGGTACAATTAGGAACACAGACGAACGATTGAAATATCGAAGAATTGATGATATTTTCGAGTGAGTAATTATAAATGTATATGTTCTATTAACGGGTGTACCGTTTAAAATCCGCACACACAAAGTTCGTTCTCAAAATTCGAGTTTTAATCCGCACAGTGGTCCAGAAGGTGAATTTAGCTGGAAAGATGCATTTTAAGCCTAAGTTTGATGTTTCGGAGCAAAATTGTCTTCAACAAAATTGTTTTTAATAACAAGGCGCTTCTTTTTGGTGAGAATGAAAACTAGGGTGGTCCTTATTTTCAGAGAAGTTGAATATCTAACTTTTTTATTTGCAGAAATAAAGGCATACATTAAAAAAAGTTGTATAGTAAATAATTTCAAGCAACTTTGATGGTAAATTTTTTTCTGTACCTTTTGATATGATCGAATAAGAGAATTTTTCCCTCATAGCTTAGGGTATTTTTATAAAAAATCAGTTATTTTGCTGTAACTTTTTTATTTCAAATTTTTCGGCAAAGTTTCTTCCCATTGATTCTAGAACAATAAAATTTACAGCTTTTGAGCGTTTTCAGATGAAATCAGCCGGAAAAAGTCAAAATCTTGCACGACCCTCTCCAATTTGGATGAAACTTTGCACATGTCTTCGGAATTGGTGATGATGGATTTTTCGCGGGTTAAGGGAATTTTTTGACTCAAGACATTTTTTTCAAAAGGGCGTATGTGTTTTGTCATGCGTATTTTTCAAAAAATCTCGAAAACTCGAAAACCGTTGGTTGTAATAAAATTGCGTCTGAGAAGAAGTTGTAGTTAATTAATTTGACTTTATGAAAAAAATATGTACACTGTAAAACAAATTTTTTTTTTAAATAAATCAAAAATTAAACTTAAAAATCAATTAGCAATTCTGTCCAACGTACGATTTTTATATTTTTTTTTTTTAAAAAAAGACTTTAAGTCATAAAAAAAAGTTGTTCTACGATGGAGCAACTTAAGATAAAAATGTTCTCAGAAGTAGGAAAAATTCAAGTTTTTTCCAATTTGTTGTTTTTGCATAAATAACCATATTTTAATAATATAATACAATTTTTCTAATGATTTTAAACAAAAATGCTTTTGGTGAGCAACATTCTATATGTACCCGTTTTCGAGATAATTTGAAATTAATGTCGAAAAAATGGCTTTTTCCATGAAAATACCCTTTTTTCAAAGGTTAGTCGTGATTGTCCATCTTCAAAAGTATTCTTTTCAAATTGTACATAAAATTTTCAACAGCTATCCTTTTGACACCAAGAAGATTGAACATCTTCTTAATTAACGAAATTAACAAATCTTAATTACCAAATTTTTTTTTTGGTTAATACATGATTTATTTATTTTTGCTACTATTTTTAAAAAAAATTGTATTTACATTTTTACAAACACTATTTCCTAACATTCCTATAAATATTATGAAAACTCAGTATTTCTCCAGTTGAAAATATTTTCGCAGCGATTTTGTTATCTGCAACTGGAATGAAGGAGTGATATTTCTGTGTACCAGGAATCATTTTTGTTTGCTGATAACTACCACCCCATTCTGCAGCTCCCTCTTCATATTCTTCTTGTGAAACATAGCAAAATGATATTTTTGTGAAATTTTCTTGATTTCTCCTAATAGCCCAATCATACAAAGTTTTCGCACATGTTATTGGATGTTCATGTTGTTTGGCCAAGCTTGCTCTTGTTGCCATTCGTTTTAATGTGCCGCCAATTGCATCACATGGTCCCTTACCATGTGAAGTTGCGAAAAAATGCCACTCAGAATCAATGTTGTATTTCTCTTTAAACTTGCCGAGGCTTGCAAAAAAAAATTCTATTTTTGTATTGGGAAGCAGCCCCATCAGACATAAAAATGGCCTTTTTTATATTCATTAGTTGATTTAAATACGTTAGTAATTTAGAAATAAATACTTGTACCGCAATTGCATCATGTCTTAGAACTTCTAAAATTACAACAAAACTTAGATTTTTAATCATTCCTGACTCCATATAATAAATAACAAACGGATGAATTGTAGCCTGATCATTTTTCCAATGATGACTTTGAACAGCATCCTGAAGTACAAATGAATAATATTCTCTGCAAAATCGCAAATAATAACTACTTCTCCTTCTTTTAATGAAAACTTTGTATCTTTTAAAATTTAGATTGCTTTGTTTTTATATAATCATGAGTTAATAGTTTTTCTAATTTCTCGCTAAAGTATTGAACAAATTCATCGACAGGTTTTAATAGCGTTTCTAAATTACATCTATTAGTTGTAATCCATTGTTCGAACGATATCTGAGACAAGTTATGTTTCTCAAGTTCTTTTAAAAATCTTATCTCAAATTCTGACAGCGTGGGACAATTTTCGCATTCACGGAGGTATCAATATTTTGATCTTGATGATGAATTACACAATAATTCCTCAAAATGTTGATTACAGTCAGTGTTGAATGAATATTTTTTAAACTGTGAAGCATTAAATTAATATTTTCGTGAATTGCGCAAACACAAACGTTGTGAGAACCTGAAACATTTAGCAATTTACAATGTTTTGGTCGTAATGCTGCAAAAGTACTAAATCCAATTTTATGTTCACTGACATCTTTAAATCCAATGAAAGTTTCTCTAAGTGATGAAAGTAATAACCGTTTTTGAATTTGTTGACGCTTACCATTAGTGTTTACAGAGACATAATCTCTTTGTCCCAGCATGGCTCTGCTGATTCTTTATATCTGGATTCAAACGATTCCCCGATCTGTCGTTGGGGGTAGCCAATACTCCATTTTCGGCTGCCAATTCTTTTGCTTGCAATGCAAGGTATTTGTTTGTTTCAAATTTGCTCGTTATCTGCTGAATCGTCCACGAATTAGGCAAAACTGTTAATATACGTATTTTATCTATGCTCGAACAATCTGGTTCTATGAATTTTTCTTTCAATTTGGAAATAATTTCATCATATTCAACAACCTTTGTTTTCAATGTAGCTAACTCTTCGACTTCTTCTTGTGGTGTGAAGCTGAGTAGATATTTTCTAATACCTGCTACAATTTCGGCAAATATACTGTAAGTAAAAGCAGCAAATTTTGTCGTGTTACCTACAGTAAATATCAGGAATCAGTTTGTCTAGTATTCTCGGTACTAAAAGATATATTGTAGAAAATTTTATGTATAATTTGAAAAGAATACTTTTGCAGATGGACAATCACGACTAACATTTGAAAAAGGGATATATTCATGGAAAAAGCCATTTTTTCGACATTAATTTCAAATTATCTCGAAAACGGATACATTTAGAATGTTGCTCACCAAGAGCATTTTTGTTTAAAATCACTAGAACAATCGTATTATATTATTAAAATATGGTTATTAATGCAAAAACAACAAATTAAAAAAAAATTAATTTTTCTTACTTCCAAGAACTTTTTTATCTTAAGTTGCTCCATCGTACAACAACTTTTTTTTTTATGACTCAAGGACTTTTTGAAAAAAAAATTATAAAAATCTAACGTTGGACAGATTTGCTAATTGATTTTTAAGTTTAATTTTTGATTTTTTTGAAGAAAAAAATTTTGTTTTACAGTGTACATATTTTTTTCATAAAGTCAAATTAATTTGCTACTACTTCTTCTTAGACGCAATTTTATTACAACCGAGTTATGATTTTTTGAAAAATACGCATGACAAAACACATACGCCCTTTTGAAAAATTTGTCTTGAGTCAAAAAATTCCCTTAACCGGCGGAAAATCCATCGTCACCAATTCCAAAGACATGTGCAAAGTTTCATCCAAATCGGAGAGGGTCGAGCTCAGTCATTTGTTCATTTGGCAGAGAAATGCTCTTTTGGTTTGCTGAAATTGTCTCTATCCTATGTCAAACAAAAGTTATTATGGTTTTTGTAAATAAAACAGGCCTTCTTCAAATGTTGGTTTTTCTAGTTGGGGCAAACCAAAAAATTATTTCTTAACAGAATTTTAAAGTATTTTCATTATTGCATATCATGTCTGAAAACCGTCTATTTTTTTAAATTGAGTAAAACACATTTGAAAAGGGCGTAATTTTATAAGAAAATCGTTAATTACTCCCTAACGGTAAGAGACATCGGCAAGATTTACAATTCAAAACTTTTATCTTTTCAAGATATAATAATTATCTTAAGACATCTTAAGCGCTTTGCTATTAAAAACAACTTTCGGAAGACAATTTTGCTCCAAAACTTCAAACTTAGGCTTAAAATGTATCTCTCCAGCTAAACTCGCATTCTGAATCCGATTATCACCAAATTTTCAGGGATTAAAAAAACCAATTAAAGTAGGTTTTGGCATCATTCATTTAATTTATTTCGCCCTCTTGAGCTGAGCTGGCCGGTTTGTCGTGCCGCAATGGCTCAGTAGGGATTCGTGGTCAAGACCCGAAGCTAAGAGTAAGTTCCATTATGAAAATAACACATGATGTATTTTTTTCCATCTGCTACAGAGGATCGTGTGCCTGGAGGTCACATTGAAAATTTTACTATTCACATAGGTTCGTAGTTTACGCGCTTTAGATTCATCCTTGCCTTAGATCCAATAATAGGTTATACATACTTTTGGTTATTTTGTCTTATAGGTCCAATTATAATTTTGATCCTTAGAAGTACCTAGTGCCTTGAATGCAAGAAGCTACAACGGTATCTGTGATAGGCTTTTATAAGTGCAAAATGTATTGAATGTATTTTTCATTTCTGGTTTGCAAATTATCTTATCTCATAATATCATTATAGTTGAAAATATTGTTTTATTGATTTTCCTTCAAGGATGATTTAAACTTTATTTATTGTATTTTTGATGGTCATTTGTCTTTAATTCCCTTTGATTTAATCTTCCCGGTTTTCCTTACTCGGCAGCAAAAATAAAATCGGACTGCTGTTATAAAATCAGCTTTACGCAGCAAATAGTGACAATGTATAAATGGTAGTTTTATAAAATTTCAAAAGATTTTTTCTTTTGAACTTATCGGGATACCTCAAATCAAGGTTTTGGTGAATTGCTGCTATCGCTGAAAACGAACAAAACGTAACTATAAATTAGAAGAAAAATTAGTAATCTCCATTTAATTCCAACTACCTTTGCTTATCTTCGACAGATACGCGTATTTCGTCTACAATGTGCAGACTTCTTCAGTGTCTCGTACTAATAACTCGACTGTCTCGATAATACGAGACACTGAAGAAGTCTGCACATTGTAGACAAAATACGCCAAGATAAGCAACGGTAGTTGGAATTAAATGGAGATTACTAATGTTTCTTCTAATTTATATTTACAAGTATTCCACTAAACAGCTCAAACCCTCTAGGATTCATGAACAAAACGTGCTAAAGCGTGGAACTACAGAAATCTACACTTCAACACCTTACAACATTTCTTGCATTTCAGGATCAACCGAATGAATATCATATATGATCATATTTGATGATTAAATATAATAGATACAAATGATTGCAGTATTTTTCATTTACATAAATATATACACTATTATATAAATATTTCATGGGAATACGAAGGACCATCAGGGCACCCGATTGAAGCACTTTGGATGAGGAGAGTGGGAATGCCAACTTCCCATTGCTAACAGTTTGTGAATAGAGGGCGGGCTCTTCTTCCCGCCCAATTAGGCATCCCCGTGTTAAATAGCTCGCTCTTATGACCAATTTTTCCATCTTGTTGTTGGAAGAAGATTCTTTATATCCCTGTGGATACGTATAAGTGACGTTGCCTATCGATCCACCCAACCTCTTTTTTGGTCCTCCATACATTAGCATGATGAGGATAATCAGTGGTTATTGAAGCTTGATCAAGTCTAACAGAGAGGACCCATAGCTGTCGGACTTAGTTTCCGTACTACAATGGGTGGTAGTACATATCATACATTCACTTTAAAAAATAGAAGCAAGTTGTCAAATAAAAGATAATAAGTAGGTAATTTTCTTCTGTATTATATTTTTTATGTGTAAATTATTGAAAATCCAAGAATGGAATTCAAAATTTTAGTTGAAATTTTTTAATCTGTGGTATTGGAAAATTATTTTGCTTATAGTTTGATATTATGATAGTTATATATTTTATTATTCCGCTCTCGAACCAATCATTATTTTTGTTGTTTTAACTACGTTTCAATCGAATAAATTGATATGTTCGAAATTAATAATTGAAATTTCTTTTCGTTCTATCTTTTTGCTTACTCGGAATGACTCGGGATGACTGAAAAATATGTGAAGGCGAATTTCAACCAGATTCCAGGAAACCTGAATGTGACTGCCAAGGATAAGTGTGATGTTCCCGAGAACCTCCGGACAAAGAGGATGTCGAAGTTCACCAAGAATTTCTTAATTTAGCAAGAGATTTTTATTTGCGAAAAGCGGAGAACATCTTTCGTTACTGCAAGCACCATGAATGAACAGGTGTGTTTGGAAGATTGTCTTAAAAAGCGGCTACTTCTTCTCGTGAAGGCTCACGATGGTCCGACGATCTACTGGCTGGATTTGGCATCATGCCACTACACGAAGGACATGCTAGAGTGGTACAAGGCGAATGATGTCGATTTCGTGCTGAAAGATATGAACCCCCCAAAACACTCCGGAACTGTGCAAAACAGAAAAATACTGGGCCATTATGAAGGAACACATTTTAAAACGACCTAAAGTGGTGAATAATGTAGAAAAAATTAAGAAAGCATGGATTATTATGCAAAAAACTGTCGATTCTGAGGTTCTGCATGGCTGGAGTTAAGGCCAAGGTTCACGTATTCAGAAATAAAGGCAAAATAAATTAAATGAACGTTTGATGTATGATGATCGGTATGAAATCGATTGACTGGTTCAAAAGTTATTTATTTGCAAAAATGCATTTAAATAAAAGAAAAGTTTTTGGACCAACCTAGAGCAGAAATGTTCACCCTATGGATTGTTCATTAAAGAAAGCAAACACCTGTTTCTCAAAGAAAAATATTTATTTTCGAACCGATTCATAAGTTCGCTTTTTTTTATTGAAAATCAACATATATATGACCGAATTCACGTAAATAATTACTTCGCATTTTTGAAGAACGCTCGGACCTTTCTCTTGATTCCTTTCATTAGCTTCTGCACAGCTTTCTCTGTAACTTTTCGTAGTGCTGCAGTACAAATTTTCTTGAATCAGTCAACAGACCTTGCTTCACTTCCATCTTTCTTAAAACGCCGCTTAATTATTGCCCAGTATCTTTCGATGGAACGCAGTTCAGGGCAGTCTGGGCGATTTTGCCATTTTTCGACAAAAACGACTTTTTGATTTTTGAACATCTCGAACGTAGCAGAAGCGTTGTGAGCAGATGCCAGATTCGACATAAACAGAATCCGTCTGCTTTCGGTAAAAGCCGTTTTTTGATGCATTGTTATCTGTAATTTTTACCGTTGCATGAACTCAACTCTTCAAGCAGCAGGTGCAAATGGCTTGCCACACCAAAAAGTTTTCCCCAAACATTTGGTTCGGATGTATCGCACATCATCAGGAACATCGGTCCTCTGCACAGCGTTTAAAAAGTGCGGCACCGGAAGTGTCCCTAGTAGCACACTTGTTGCCATTTGGTTTAGAAAACATAAATATGACTTGCTAAGTCATAATCAAGTTACTACAACTAATAATGATTGTAGTGTGCTACTTGGGGTACTGGTATCAAATTGGACGTACGTTTTGTCGTCCATCAAAATGCACGGCTTTCGGAGGAGAACGTCATACAAGTTCCGTGACCGTATTTTCGAAGAAGCTTTCTGTGAATCTGCTATTATTGGTGCTTTTCGCTTCTTGTAGCTTCTGATATGGTAACGCATTTTGATATTCTGCACAGTTTCGACGATAATGGTCACTTTTTTGGCATTTCCACGAACGGAACACGGTTCATGCGATTTCAAAAGGCGTACCGCTTCCAGCTCCTTTTTCTGGTCCTATGCCCGTTTTTGCGTCCAGATTTCGGTAAATCTTCAAGAGAACACGTTTCTTAAGACTTCTTAACCATCTTGAACACTGCAGATTTAGTGCTCTTCACACTTTTTGCCAATTTTCTAAACGACAACTTTTCAGAAAACCATTTTTGTGCAGAATTAATTAACGTGTTGATAAGCTGATACGAGCTATTCGAAGCTATCGTTCGAAAGATCTAACATTTTTTTCGATTTTCGGAACATTCGCCATGCCGGACGAAACCATGCGTTTATTTATCAATTCCTCCTCAGTTTTCACGACAAAATTCTTGAAGTAGATGTTACGCTTCAGGTTGGCCAAGAAATTCTCGATAAGACGCAGCTGGGGGACGTTGGGCGGGTTCACCGACTTGGGTACCGCATTAATATTCAGCCGCATTCTTTGGAGCTTCTTGTCGCTCAGGGTCCTCGGCCGTCCGGAACCGGGCTTTAATTCGATGCTCTGCTTGTTGTCTAATAGTGCCAAGATGTTGTAGATGCCGGAACGGGTGTATCCGGCGTCCACAAAGTGCCGCACGGAGTCCGTTTTCGACGCGGCGGGGTGCCGTTCTTTGAACGCGCACACTTCTGAACGGTTAGAGTTCGACTAATAAAGCTGTCAAATTTTGTCTGCTGACTCATGGGTTATTGCGATTGATGCTGCATGGGTAGTTTCGTTAGTGCGGGGTAAGGTAAACCAATGAAAAATCGACAATTTATGTCCATTATTATAACGCAAACGTTAATTAGTTCTGGAAAAAATCTATTTGGACTTCAAGAACAACCTCAACACCAAGTGTGATGAAAGCTTGAAAGCATTCGACGAAGCTGGACCCAAAAAATGCCTCAGGCGAATTTTTGTCAATTCTTGATCCTTTGACGGAGAATAAACCTGTTTGTTTGCGAAATAACAACCGGATCGAAGTGTAACCTGTAAAACTCGCTAAAGATGATAGCTCCGATGGTGTAGTGGTAAGCGTGGTTACTTCTCACCCCAGTTGGTCTGGTATTTTCTGAGACGAAAAATCTCTGATCGCGTCTTTCTTCCAAAGAAAAGTATTGCCGTTAATAATTAATTTAAATTACGGTTCATCTACTGATGGTCCAGATCGTCTCCCTGGCGTGAAAAACCATGCTCAGGCCGGAAGTAAACATGAACAAAAAAAATAAAAAATAACAAACGCTCGTGATATAAAGGGTGTATTCAATTAAAATGGTACACCGAAAATCTTCTGTTACTTTTGAACCGTATTAGAAAAAAAACTAAACATTTGCATAGTATAATGTTATGTTTGTATTCTCCGAACGTGGAGTAACGATTATGATGTAGAAGGATATGTTAGCTCATCACCATAAGGCCCCAAGAGTTGACAGTTAATGTTTGCCAGAATGAAAGATATGAAGAGAAACTATCAAATTCCGTCAGTGTACGGCAGGTTGTGAAAATTGAATGGAAGTATTGAAAATTGAGTGAAGGGCATGGATATAGCGGTACTCGAATCAAGGACGTATTCCTTTTGTCTTACATCCCCAATGCGGAGTAGGTCAAGGCACGAACGAATCCACCACCTTGACAGGCAAAAGGAATGCGCTTGATCGTGCTCATGAACTTCCAATAGCTTGTGATAGTTTCTAGCGGTAGTTTGTACACACTCCGTTTTGTTGCCTACATGGGAGAGAAACTCTCTCCTTTTGGGCTTATTTTTGTACACAACGTCTGAATTTTACTCAATTTTTTTTGTTGGTTGTTTTTGAGTAAAATTCAGACGTTGTGTACAAAAACATCCGTGAAATTTTTTTGTCACAATCAAAATCCAGAAGGATCCCACAACTGTGTCTCGTGTGATAAGAACCTTCAGGGAGCGTTTGAGTGCCCGAAGGAAGGAAGGGAGTGGTCGTAAAAGTGGTCCAATGGACAGTAAACTGGCCAGAAAAGTGGTGCAACAGTTCAAGAACCGTCCAAACATATCAATTCGAGATGTCGCTGAAAAGTCCAAGGTGTCAGTCGGTTTTGTCCAGAAAACCATGAAACGTGCTGGGTTACATGTTCAGAAGGTGTAAAAAGCCCCAAAGCGGATTGAAAAGCAAAACATCACTGCGAAAACTCGCGCCCGAAAACATTACACGAAGTTACTCGCCAATTCGTGTTGCATCGTGATGGGAGACGAAACTTACGCCACGGCCGACTTTCGTCAACTTCCTGGGTAAGAATATTTCAGTGTCAAGTCTAAGTTCGAAGTTCCGAAGGAGATTCGAAAGAAGAAATCATCGAAATTTGCAAAAAAGTTCCTGATCTGGCAGCCGATTCGCGGATGTGGTAAAATATAGACTGTTCCGATAATAATAAATACGCTAATAATTAACCGTCAATTCAAAATGCGTGCAGTAAAGGGTGTTCCGATCAAAATTTGGTCAAACAGTAATGTGTGTGCTCGATCAAAGTTGGTATTAATAAGTCTAATTCTGTTTCTTTTTCAAGTTCAGTTAATACAGAATACAGGAGAAATATTCAGCTAAACTTCTTTTTTACCGAATGCGAAGTGCCGGGTCTTTTGTTTAACACCTGCCATGAGATTTTGTACAGTCTCCTTGTCCAGTTTATTCGCCGCAGGACGCCAGTTTGCCTTGAATTGTTTCTCGCTTACAACAGCTTTATGAGTCTTCTTAAGGTTCCGCTTGACGATGGCCCAATATTGTTCGATTGGGTGGAGCTCTGGCATGTTGGTGGAGCTCTGGCATGTTGTCCTTGGGCAACATTGTTGGCAGCAAACCATTGCATGATAGTTAGTTAGTGCTGCATGATAGTTAGTGGTATGCTCGCTCAGATAAATTTCCTGGTTGACGGTTCGGGTCGCAATGTAAACGTTGCTCTTCAAGCCACAGGTACCTGCCACACCAGATATTTCTTCGCGAACTTTGACAATTTAATGTGCTTGAAAATATCTGCCACCTTTCCCCGTTCAACTGCCGTAATTCTTGTCCAGGAAGCTGTTTAAAGTCTGCCTTGACGTAAGTTTCATTTTTGGCAAGAATGGTTAAATCTACGTGAAGGAGTGTCTACAAAAAAGGATGCTACCCTTGATCAAACAGCATAACAGGTATAGTGGCGGACTTGTCCGTGCCTCGACCTACCCCGCAGTGATATGTTAGGCAAAATATGACGTCCTTGGTTCGAGTACCACTGTACCCATGCCCTTTCACTCAATTTTCAAACATCTGATCAATTTCCAACCAGCCGTGCAGAACTTTCAAACTTTCTCTTCATATCTTTCATTCTAGTAAAAACATAACTGTCCACTCTTGGTGCCTCATGGTGATGAGCGAACATCTCCTTCTACATCATAATCGTTACTCCACGCACGGAGAATACATAACATAACAATTAAAGTGTGTAAAAAAAACATTTTTATTTACTATGTTTGAGAATAAAATAATCAAAAATAACAGTATGGTCTTTTTTATTTGAGAAAGAATGTGTATTTTTATTTTTTCGGAACAGTCTATAAGCGCTCCTATAATCACTTCAGGACCAAAGAAAGTTGCAATTAACATGGAAGAGTACCGTGACAAGTATCACTTGCTTCCTAGCACAAAGGATCAACTCTGTTTTAGACTGATAGAGCATCCTGCCACTACGCTCAAAACGTGTTGGAGTGGAATCGAGCCAACGAAGTTAATTTTTTGCCAAAAGATATGAACCCACCAAGTTCACCGGAACGTCGCCAAATTGAAAAATTCTGGACAATTATGAAGACGAAACATCGCAAACATACCATAACTAACAAGAAGTGAGAAGAAAAATAAGTATTTTTCAGTGCAAGATTAGCAATAAAGGTAGTTGGAATTATATGGAAAATACTCATCTGTCTTCCCATTTCTAGTTACAGATATTCCACTTAACAGCTCACACTTTCTAGGATTCATATTAAAACTATTAAAACAGAGCTGAAGCTAAATAAAATTTGTGCTAAAACAACAAAAACACTGGGAAAATTAGTTGTACAAAATTTGATGGATGGAGTGAAAAAGGGGAGATGAAATTGAATAAAACAAATTTTGAAAATCATAACTCATTAGTGAGCATGAGCATGAGCATGATTGACCGCCCGAGGTTGCTACTCCGTTATTGCCAGATCAGCTGTTATTACACAAAGAACCAAAGGATGATACTTGGGACTAGCATACATCCTCAATGTGTAAAAACTGGTGATCTTAAACTAAGGCAATACCGGCGCCGGCCTCGTCCGAATGCAGGTCAAATAGAGAATGGGTAGGAATATGTTGACGTGATACTCGCTTTGTTGGAAGCCGAGAACAACTCTGCACTTCCACGAGAAATCACTGGGATGTTGGATAAAATGATTGGGTTGGCAGCCGGATCCGTTTTGGTAAACGGTGTGCTGAATTCAACTGACGTCGGCAGCGAATAAGATATTTAATTATGTTCCCGATTTATTCTCTGTACAGAGATGCAATTCAAATTTTATTAAAATTTTGGCACCGATTTAAACCAACAGTAAGGATGCTATTGGGGCCACTCACAAGTGTGGGTGGTTTATTTCAATAGAATACAAGAATACGTTAAGAACACCGAGTTTGAGGACCGATTTAAACCAACAGTAGGGATGCCGTTGGGGCCACTCACAAGTGTGGGTGGTTTATTTCAGCAGAATACAAAAGTATTTTAAAACACCGAGTTTGAGGACCGATTTAAACCAACAGTAAGGATGCTGTTGGGGCCACTCACAAGTGTGGGTGGTTTATTTCAGCAGAATACAAAAGTATTTTAAAACACCGGGTTTGAGGACCAATTTAAACCAACAGTAGGGATGCTGTTGGGACCACTCACAAGTGTGGGTAATTTATTTCAATGGAATAAAAGAATATGTTAAGAACATCGAGTTTGACGACCGAATTAAACCAACAGTAGGGATGCTGTTGGGGCCACACACAAGTGTGGGTAGTTTATTTCAATGGAACAAAGGAATACGTTAAGAACACCGAGTTTGAAGACAGATTTGAACCAACAGTACGGATGCTGTTGGGGCCACTCACAAGTGTGGGTGGTTTATTTCAGCAGAATACAAAAGTATTTTAAAACACCGAGTTTGAGGACCGATTTATACCAACAGTAAGGATGCTGTTGGGGCCACTCACAAGTGTGGGTGGTTTATTTCAGCAGAATACAAAAGTATTTTAAAACACCGAGTTTGAGGACCGATTTAAACCAACAGTAAGGATGCTGTTGGGGCCACTCACAAGTGTGGGTGGTTTATTTCAGCAGAATACAAAAGTATTTTAAAACACCGGGTTTGAGGACCAATTTAAACCAACAGTAAGGATGCTGTTGGGACCACTCACAAGTGTGGGTGGTTTATTTCAATGGAATAAAAAGAATATGTTAAGAACATCGAGTTTGACGACCGATTTAAACCAACAGTAGGGATGCTGTTAGGGCTACACACAAGTGTGGGTAGTTTATTTCAATGGAACAAAGGAATACGTTAAGAACACCGAGTTTGAAGACAGATTTGAACTAACAGTATGGATGCTGTTGGGGCCACTCACAAGTGTGGGTGGTTTATTTCAGCAGAATACAAAAGTATTTTAAAACACCGAGTTTGAGGACCGATTTATACCAACAGTAAGGATGCTGTTGGGGCCACTCACAAGTGTGGGTGGTTTATTTCAGCAGAATACAAAAGCATTTTAAAACACTCGAGTTTGAAGACAGATTTGAACCAACAGTACGGATGCTGTTGGGGCCCACTCTACAAGTGTGGGTGGTTTATTTCAGCAGAATAAAAAGTATTTTAAACACCGAGTTTGAGGACCGATTTAAACCAACAGTAGGGATGCTATTGAGGCCACTCACAAGTGTGGGTAGTTTATTTCAATGGAACAAAGGAATACGTTAAGAACACCGAGTTTGAAGACAGATTTGAACCAACAGTACGGATGCTGTTGGGGCCACTCACAAGTGTGGGTGGTTTATTTCAGCAGAATACAAAAGTATTTTAAAACACCGAGTTTGAGGACCGATTTATACCAACAGTAAGGATGCTGTTGGGGCCACTCCACAAGTGTGGGTGGTTTATTTCAGCAGAATACAAAAGTATTTTAAAACACCGAGATTTGACGACTGGATTTAAACCAACAGTAAGGATGTTGTTGGGGCCACTCTCCAAGTGTGGGTGGTTTATTTCAGCAGAATACAAAAGTATTTTAAAACACCGAGTTTGTGGACTGATTTAAACCAACAGTAAGGATGCTGTTGGGGCTACTCACAAGTGTGGGTGGTTTATTTCAGCAGAATACAAAAGTATTTTAAAACACCGAGTTTGAGGACCAATTTAAACCAAAAGTAGGGATGCTGTTGGGGCCACTCACAAGTGTGGGTGGTTTATTTCAGCAGAATACAAAAGTATTTTAAAACACCGAGTTTGAGGACCGATTTAAACCAACAGTAAGGATGCTTTTGGGGCCACTCACAAGTGTGGGTGGTTTATTTCAGCAGAATACAAAAGTATTTTAAAACACCGGGTTTGAGGATCAATTTAAACCAACAGTAGGGATGCTGTTGGGACCACTCACAAAGTGGGTAGTTTATTTCAATGGAATAAAAGAATATGTTAAGAACATCGAGTTTGACGACTGATTTAAACCAACAGTAGGGATGTTGTTGGGGCTACACACAAGTGTGGGTAGTTTATTTCAATGGAACAAAGGAATACGTTAAGAACACCGAGTTTGAAGACAGATTTGAACCAACAGTACGGATGCTGTTGGGGCCACTCACAAGTGTGGGTGGTTTATTTCAGCAGAATACAAAAGTATTTTAAAACACCGAGTTTGACGACCGATTTAAACCAACAGTAAGGATGCTGTTGGGGCCACTCACAAGTGTGGGTGGTTTATTTCAGCAGAATACAAAAGTATTTTAAAACAACGAGTTTGAGGACCGATTTAAACCAACAGTAAGGATGCTGTTGGGGCCACTCACAAGTGTGGGTAGTTTATTTCAATGGAACAAAGGAATACGTTAAGAACACCGAGTTTGAAGACAGATTTGAACCAACAGTACGGATGCTGTTGGGGCTACTCACAAGTCGTGGGTGGTTTATTTCAGCAGAATAAAAAGTATTTTAAACACCGAGTTTGAGGACCGATTTAAACCAACAGTAGGGATGCTATTGAGGCCACTTCACAAGTGTGGGTAGTTTATTTCAATGGAACAAAGGAATACGTTAAGAACACCGAGTGTAGAGACAGATTTGAACCAACAGTACGGATGCTGTTGGGGCCACTCACAAGTGTGGGTGGTTTATTTCAGCAGAATACAAAAGTATTTTTAAAACACCGTGAGTTTGAGGACTGATTTATACCAACAGTAAGGATGCTGTTGGGGCCACTCACAAGTGTGGGTAGTTTATTTCAATGGAATAAAAGAATATGTTAAGAACATCGAGTTTGACGACCGATTTAAACCAACAGTAGGGATGTTGTGTGGCCACACAAGTGTGGGTAGTTTATTTCAATGGAACAAAGGAATACGTTAAGAACACCGAGTTTGAAGACAGATTTGAACCAACAGTACGGATGCTGTTGGGGCCACTCTCTGTCGGGTGTTTATTTCAGCAGAATACAAAAAGTATTTTAAAACACCGAGTTTGAGGACCGATTTAAACCAACAGTAAGGATGTTGTTGGGGCCACTCACAAGTGTGGGAGGTTTATTTCAGCAGAATACAAAAGTATTTTAAAACACCGAGTTTGAAGACAGATTTGAACCAACAGTACGGATGCTGTTGGGGCCACTCACAAGTGTGGGTGGTTTATTTCAGCAGAATACAAAAGTATTTTAAAACACCGAGTTTGAGGACTGATTTATACCAACAGTAAGGATGCTGTTGGGGCCACTCAAGTGTGGGTGGTTTATTTCAGCAGAATACAAAAGTATTTTAAAACACCGAGTTTGAGGACTGATTTAAACCAACAGTAAGGATGCTGTTGGGGCCACTCACAAGTGTGGGGTGGTTTATTTCAGCAGAATACAAAAGTATTTTTTAAAACACCGGGTTTGAGGACCAATTTAAACCAACAGTAAGGATGCTGTTGGGACCACTCACAAGTGTGGGTAGTTTATTTCAATGGAATAAAAGAATATGTTAAGAACATCGAGTTTGACGACTGATTTAAACCAACAGTAGGATGTTGTTGGCACACACAAGTGTGGGTAGTTTATTTCAATGGAACAAAGGAATACGTTAAGAACACCGAGTTTGAAGACAGATTTGAACCAACAGTACGGATGCTGTTGGGGCCACTCACAAGTGTGGGTGGTTTATTTCAGCAGAATACAAAAGTATTTTAAAACACCGAGTTTGAGGACCGATTTATACCAACAGTAAGGATGCTGTTAGCCTACTCACAAGTGTGGGTGGTTTATTTCAGCAGAATACAAAAGTATTTTAGAAACACCGAGTTTGAGGACTGATTTAAACCAACAGTAAGGATGTTGTTGGGGCCACTCACAAGTGTGGGTGGTTTATTTCAGCAGAATACAAAAGTATTTTAAAACACCGGGTTTGAGGATCAATTTAAACCAACAGTAAGGATGCTGTTGGGGGCACTCACAAGTATGGGTGGTATTTTTTAGCAGACTTTAAAAGTATGTTAAAACATCGGGTTTGAGGACTGATTTAAACCAACAGTAGGGATGCTGTTGGGACCACTCTACAAGTGTAGGGTAGTTTACCTCAATGGCAATAAAAGAATATGTTAAGAACATCGAGTTTGACGGACTGATTTAAACCAACAGTAGGGGATGTTGTTAGCGGGCCACACACAAGTGTGGGTAGTTTATTTCAATGGAACAAAGGAATACGTTAAGAACACCGAGTTTGAAGACAGATTTGAACCAACAGTACGGATGCTGTTGGGGCCACTCACAAGTGTGGGGTGGTTTATTTCAGCAGAATACAAAAGTATTTTTAAAACACCGAGTTTGAGGACTGATTTATACCAACAGTAAGGATGCTGTTGGAGCCACTCACAAGTGTGGGTGGTTTTATTTCAGCAGAATACAAAAGTATTTTAAAACACCGAGTTTGAAGACAGATTTGAACCAACAGTACGGATGTTGTTGAGGCCTACTCACAAGTGTGGGTGGTTTATTTCAGCAGAATAAAAAGTATTTTAAACACCGAGTTTGAGGACTGATTTAAACCAACAGTAGGGATGTTGTTGGGGCCACACACAAGTGTGGGTAGTTTATTTCAATGGAACAAAGGAATACGTTAAGAACACCGAGTTTGAAGACAGATTTGAACCAACAGTATGGATGCTGTTGGGTGCCACTCACAAGTGTGGGTGGTTTATTTCAGCAGAATACAAAAGTATTTTAAAACACCGAGTTTGAGGACCGATTTATACCAACAGTAAGGATGTTGTTGGGGCCACTCTACAAGTGTGGGTGGTTTATTTCAGCAGAATACAAAAGTATTTTAAAACACCGAGTTTGAGGACCGATTTAAACCAACAGTAAGGATGCTGTTGGGGCCACTCACAAGTGTGGGTGGTTTATTTCAGCAGAATACAAAAGTATTTTAAAACACCGGGTTTGAGGACCAATTTAAACCAACAGTAAGGATGCTGTTGGGACCACTCACAAGTGTGGGTAGTTTATTTCAATGGAATAAAAGAATATGTTAAGAACATCGAGTTTGACGACCGATTTAAACCAACAGTAGGGATGCTGTTGGGGCCACACACAAGTGTGGGTAGTTTATTTCAATGGAACAAAGGAATACGTTAAGAACACCGAGTTTGAAGACAGATTTGAACCAACAGTACGGATGCTGTTGGGGCCACTCACAAGTGTGGGTGGTTTATTTCAGCAGAATACAAAAGTATTTTAAAACACCGAGTTTGAGGACCGATTTATACCAACAGTAAGGATGCTGTTGGGGCCACTCACAAGTGTGGGTGGTTTATTTCAGCAGAATACAAAAGTATTTTAAAACACCGAGTTTGAAGACAGATTTGAACCAACAGTACGGATGCTGTTGGGGCCACTCACAAGTGTGGGTGGTTTATTTCAGCAGAATAAAAAAGTATTTTAAACACCGAGTTTGAGGACCGATTTAAACCAACAGTAGGGATGCTATTGAGGCCACTCACAAGTGTGGGTAGTTTATTTCAATGGAACAAAGGAATACGTTAAGAACACCGAGTTTGAAGACAGATTTGAACCAACAGTACGGATGCTGTTGGGGCCACTCACAAGTGTGGGTGGTTTATTTCAGCAGAATACAAAAGTATTTTAAAACACCGAGTTTGAGGACCGATTTATACCAACAGTAAGGATGCTGTTGGGGCCACTCACAAGTGTGGGTGGTTTATTTCAGCAGAATACAAAAGTATTTTAAAACACCGAGTTTGACGACCGATTTAAACCAACAGTAAGGATGCTGTTGGGGCCACTCACAAGTGTGGGTGGTTTATTTCAGCAGAATACAAAAGTATTTTAAAACACCGAGTTTGTGGACCGATTTAAACCAACAGTAAGGATGCTGTTGGGGCTACTCACAAGTGTGGGTGGTTTATTTCAGCAGAATACAAAAGTATTTTAAAACACCGAGTTTGAGGACCAATTTAAACCAAAAGTAGGGATGCTGTTGGGGCCACTCACAAGTGTGGGTGGTTTATTTCAGCAGAATACAAAAGTATTTTAAAACACCGAGTTTGAGGACCGATTTAATCCAACAGAAAGGATGTTTTTGGGGCCACTCACAAGTCTGGGTGGTTTATTCCAGCAGAATACAAAAGTATATTAGAACATCCAGTTTGAGGACCAACTTAAACCAACAGTAGGGATGCTGTTGGGACCACTCACAAGTGTGGGTAGTTTATTTCAATGGAATAAAAGAATATGTTAAGAACATCGAGTTTGACGACCGATTTAAACCAACAGTAGGGATGCTGTTGGGGCCACACACAAGTGTGGGTAGTTTATTTCAATGGAACAAAGGAATACGTTAAGAACACCGAGTTTGAAGACAGATTTGAACCAACAGTACGGATGCTGTTGGGGCCACTCACAAGTGTGGGTGGTTTATTTCAGCAGAATACAAAAGTATTTTAAAACACCGAGTTTGACGACCGATTTAAACCAACAGTAAGGATGCTGTTGGGGCCACTCACAAGTGTGTGGTTTTATTTCAGCAGAATACAAAAGTATTTTAAACAACGAGTTTGAGGACCGATTTTAAACCAACAGTAAGGATGCTGTTGGGGCCACTCTACAAGTGTGGGTAGTTTATTTCAATGGAACAAAGAAATACGTTAAGAACACCGAGTTTGAAGACAGATTTGAACCAACAGTACGGATGCTGTTGGGGCCACTCACAAGTGTGGGTGGTTTATTTCAGCAGAATAAAAAAGTATTTTAAACACCGAGTTTGAGGACCGATTTAAACCAACAGTAGGGATGTTATTGAGGCCACTCACAAGTGTGGGGTAGTTTATTTCAATGGAACAAAGGAATACGTTAAGAACACCGAGTGTGAAGACAGATTTGAACCAACAGTACGGATGCTGTTGGGGCCACTCACAAGTGTGGGTGGTTTATTTCAGCAGAATACAAAAAGTATTTTAAAACACCGAGTTTGAGGACTGATTTATACCAACAGTAAGGATGCTGTTGGGGCCACTCCACAAGTGTGGGTGGTTTATTTCAGCAGAATACAAAAGTATTTTAAAACACCGAGTTTGACGACTGATTTAAACCAACAGTAAGGATGCTGTTGGGGCCACTCATAAGTGTGGGTGGTTTATTTCAGCAGAATACAAAAAGTATTTTAAAACACCGAGTTTGTGGACTCGATTTAAACCAACAGTAAGGATGCTGTTGGGGCTACTCACAAGTGTGGGTGGTTTATTTCTGCAGAATACAAAAGTATTTTAAAACACCGAGTTTGAGGACCAATTTAAACCAAAAGTAGGGATGCTGTTGGGGCCACTCACAAGTGTGGGTGGTTTATTTCAATGGAATAGAAGAATATGTTAAGAACATCGAGTTTGACGACCGATTTAAACCAACAGTAGGATGTGTGTTGGGGCCACACACAAGTGTGGGTGGTTTATTTCAGCAGAATACAAAAGTATTTTGAAACACCGAGTTTGAGGACCGATTGTAAACCAACAGTAGGGATGCTATTGGGGCCACTCACAAGTGTGGGTGGTTTATTTCAATGGAATACAAGAATACGTTAAGAACATCAAGTTTGACGGCCGATTTAAACCAACAGCAGGGATGCTGTTCGGGCCACTCACAAGTGTGGGTAGTTTATTTCAATGGAACAAAGGAATGCGTTAAGAACACCGAGTTTGAAGACCGATTTGAACCAACAGTAAGGATGCCGTTGGGGCCACTCACAAGTGTGGGTAGTTTATTTCAATGGAATACAAGAATACGTAAAGAACACCGAGTTTGAGTGTACCGATTTAAACCAACAGTAGGGATGCTGTTGGGGCCGCATGTGTGGGTGGTTTA
>JASCZW010007211.1:0-71578 GCA_034211315.2 Aedes japonicus
AATTCAAGATTACCGTTTCTACCTTGGGAATTATCCTCAAGCTGTTTCGTGATCGCAAGAATGTTACACGGAAACTGGAAACCAAATTGGTACTTTATACCGGCTGTTGTTGTTCTTTTGTGTTTACGTGAGTTTCAGGATAAGGCTGGCTCGTCACACCACGGAGATGACCTGGACGATAAAAATGGAACCCATCCACACTTGGGCCGGGACGGCTTTACTTCCTTTTCGCAGATCAAAATCTTGTCGCTTCAGTATAGACTGTCCTAGAAAATAAGGACACACTTTTCTAGTGCTGCCATTTGAACATACATTTTTATTCATCCCATTGTTTACACCCAAACGCCAAACCGAACACAACTCACAGCAATGCTTCAGGCGCATTTCGAGAGAGGGGGAACATTTTCGTTGAAAAACGTCGTTCCATCGCAAAAAAGCGGAAAGGTGGCGAAACTGGCAAACGTTGGTGTGAAAGAGGTGCGTTGTGCGATCCGGAAGTTTGGAAAGTGGCACCATTTTCCCCAAGAATAAGTACTGTCATGATGAACGACGAAACGCATTCGAAGTTGAACCACAGAGAACAGACATCCAAGCTGTGGTGCTCTCCGTGTGTAACTGCCATTTCAAAATTACAGCCCAATTCCGTTAGTTTGGTGAATCGTATGTTGATGGCGCCACTTGCGCGCCGCAAGATTTGATAGTCTGTCAATTTTAGTTTGGTGTTAACCTAGACTAGGCGGAATTTATGTAAATTGGAGAAAAAATGTTCGAGCCTGTATGTCTGTTCTATGTGGTTGGACTTTAAATAACACGCTTCATGAAGATGATGTTGTTGACAAGGCGGACACCTGGGTTTTCACTGAAAAGTTTGGCAAAAAGGCGATAGTCTGGCAGGCAATTTGCTCTTGCGGTAAATTTACGAGACTGTACATCGTAAATGGAGCAATACATGTCGATATTTACGTTCATCAATGTTTAAAAATACCTGATGACAATGCTGTTATATTCTGGCCCGACCTTGCTTCGTGACATTGCGCAAAGTTGATCATGGAGTGGTACAAATAGGAAAACGTGATTTTTGTACATACGCACCCTAATTGCTCTTAAATTCATTCCATCGAACGATTTTGGGCTCTGGTCAAGAGCCCGCTGATGTAATGGAAATGTTCAGAATCAATCTGTGCAGAACCTTATGAAGAACATTAGAGGAAAAGTTTGTCAACTTGCTTATACATGAAAAAGTAATCAAATATCTTCCATGAACTGTTGATAAACAATGTTGTGAAAATATACGTAAGAATAAAAGCTGACATAAATAAAAATAAACATGTTTTCATTAACGAACTAAAGGTGTACCCTTTTTCGGTCTATAAATCTCAACGACGTCGGCTGGAGTTGATACCATCGGTCATTGGGGGCAATAGACAACCATGCTAGCCCTTATTGCTGAAAAGTTAGGTGTTGAGGTTGGTCAAAGGAAAGGGACTTCCGGATCGGGATGCCTCCAAGGATCCATCTGTCAGCATGCTACCGTTTATTGCGTGCCTTTGAGCTACCACACAGAACGATGACGCAAAATGTAGTAGCCAGAAGAAACGCCCGGATGTTATATCACCGGTTTCTGACAATTTACAGAAGATGCCAATGTGCAACGCAACCTATTTCAAGATGGCGATTCCCGGTTAATAGTTGTAGAAATTGAAATATGTTTTCAACGAGAAAATTTGCTCGGAAATTCACGTTCTGAGAATTTTCTGCTTTGGACTCAAAACCAAATTTTTCATCACCAACAAAGCGATGTACTCGATACTGAATATTCAAGAGTCTCTGGAGAATTGTATACGTCATTTTACAAAGGCATACAAAGGTCCAGCCTAGTGCTGGGTACTGTAATATAGACTGACAAATAATTATAAATACACGAATGATTAACCGTCAATTCAAAATGCGTGCAGTACTCAACCAACTCTTGGCAGCGTCCTGTTGTTTACATCCAAATTAAATTGATGTTGTCATTTTTTTCAATTTTTCGTACGGAAGTTTGAAAATGCGTGGTCTTTCTCTCGAGCAAAAAATTTTCTTTCGGTCAGAAACGGTCTTTTGATCAGAAAACTGACTAAAGAAGAATATGTGAGCGTCGAAGCAGTTCTAACCACATTACGGAAGTATCAACAGTGCTCTTTCGTAGATTTCCGTTGACGAAGGCGAAACTGAGAAAACACATGCAGCCAGTGGATAATGTTGAAAAATTTAAGAACTTATGATTGATCAAAAGTGGTGAAAATGGTAGGAAAAAGCACTGTGCTGAAGCTTATGAGTAGTGTTAAGGCAAACATTAGAGAACTCGCCTACTCTACAAAAAATAAAGCAAATTTAAATTAAGATGGAAAGAACACATTGTTTTTTACTATGTTTGAGAATAAAAAATCCCAGTATGGTCATTTTTATTTGAGAAAGTGAGTGTATTTATATTCTTCGGAACAGTCTTTAATCAGTCGATAGTTGATAGTTACATTCTTTTTTATTTATTTGAAAGACAAACACCATTCGTTAACACCATTATTCTAAGAAACTTAGTTCTCGGAACCACTTGAATTATGAACCGAAACCAATGTC
This sequence comes from Aedes japonicus, assembly GCA_034211315.2. Lineage (NCBI taxonomy): Eukaryota > Metazoa > Arthropoda > Insecta > Diptera > Culicidae > Aedes > Aedes japonicus. Next base: position 2,617 of record JASCZW010007211.1, read on the forward strand.
TCTGGTAACAATCAAACATCATTAGACCTTATCTCTAGGCAATATTTGGGTGACCAGGATCCGCCGTTTAACATCTATATTTAATCACTTTTATCTTGAATTTGTGAACCGCTAAGAATATGACCCAAATTCATAAACTACCAAAATATTTCTGCTAAGCTTGTAGATCTGAGTACCTTGACTTGAAATAAATTTCGAAAACCTCACCACATCCGATAAGTTCAATATTTTATGGTAAAATCGTCTCAACGAACTTCTTGGAATACGTTATGACACCATAAACTACCAACATGTCGTTAGTAATGCTAAACAATGTAACGAAAATAAGCTATCCACAGCTATATATTTGTGATGGGTTTAATGTGTTCATCATAGCAGGCTGTGCGTTTGACTGTCATCTTTCGTTTGTTTACTTGTTTGCACGGTTGAAATTCTTCGTTTCAAAATTTTGCGCATTGAAAAAGACGGTTAAGGACACGTGAAAAGGCTGTAACAATGCGACAGCGCTTTGGAATTCATCACACGAGTGTAAAATTCATCATAACCTTGTTTGGAGAACACTGTACTTTGGATATACTGCCAGGAAGAGGCGGCAAACCCGGATCTTCAATCCTGAACTGGATCAGAAAGTAGTAGCTTTAATTGTCGATCAATGATTTGTTCAATAACGCGGGAGCCAGCGTCAGAATGATTCAACGTGTCAAGAAATTACAAGCTACAAGAAGCAGACAATCGTCAAACAAAGTGCAGAACAGAAGCAACGCGCAGCAAGAAGGGCCCAGGTATTGTATTCGCGAGTTTTGCAGCGAACGGATGCTTGTATTTTGATGGTCGGCGAGACCTATGTCAAAGAGGACTCAAAAACCCCTCCGTCTAAAAAATGTGATGAGCTTGATGAAAATGTTCGATCAAAAATTCTTAAATTCATGAAGGAATAATTTTAATTTCATCCGGACTTTGCAATGCTCAGGTTAAATCCCGTACAGTTATATATCATCAATTTCTTTGATCATTTGTTTTAATATATTTTGAAAAAAATATGTCGATAACTTATTTTCGATACAGTTTTAGGAATACACTCCAGGATGACAAAAATATCCGATCTGCTCAATATTGAATTGTTCTTATCAACCTCTTGAACTATTTAATGACTACAGAAACTAGCAACAGAACACTGGATTTGGTAGATCCATTGCGTATGGATTTAAAGACCTTACTCCAGGTGTTTTTTGAATGACTAAATGCATCCATTATGCACCAATATTTTATTTCACTAAGACCTCTGAACATCTGGAAATATGAATCGAATCCATAAACCTATTAAGCTTTTACGTTTGTAAAACTTAAGGTGAAGTGCGAGGGAGTCCATATGATTTTTAGGTTCAGTTTATTATCACTTCACGATTTTGGAGACTAAAAATCACAAACGAAACAAAACAAACAGCGCTGAAATTGCTAACCAATGGATGCTTCAGTGAAGCAAACGATTCTTCAAAATTTCACGCCTGATGTCTTAAAAGTATTTGAGGTTTGTGCTCAGTAAACTTCGTCCAGTATGTTCTTAAGAGAAGAATTCCAGGGAAATCTTGGATTACGAAGATTTTTTGAAGAAAAACCTGTTCAACATAGATCATAGTACAAGAGTATATAGAAATACAAGTTTCACTAAAATGTCACTAGTTAGGTTAGGACTGTTTTCTCCAAATTTTTCTCAAACTGAATCGTGTGTAGGTTTCCTCCGGATTATTTTGTTGACTATTCATTTTTCAGCTCATTTTTTCAGGTTCTTCGTAGGGATAATCTTGTTGTTGTATATTTTGCTGGGTGCAGTTGTGATTGGACTCTAGAAGTGCATTTGCGCATTTTAAGGTGTGATAAAAGTGCACGTTTACGTCAAATCATTTTGTTGTCTTCGGTGCACTTATCCTTTATGCTGAAAGGTGTAAGTTCACTGAAGACAGGAAACGATTTGACGTAAACGTGCACTTTTATCACACTTTTTCTGTTTTTGTCGGAGTCCATTTTTAGCTGCAATCGGAAATAAACTAGTTGATAAATTCACTTTAAACGTGTCATAAAACCAAGGATTATTGCATGCCCAGTTTTCATCATAGAGTCGAGTAAAAACCAGAATACAGTCACTTTTGTAACTCACGAAAGGCCACTGTTTTTTTCGAAGTCTATCACCCCACATTTTAAAATTAATATTCAATAGATATTCTATTGACGAAAAACAAACACCTCTCGTCCTCGAAAAACAACCAAAAAAACAAAAAAATTACGCTCAATTGGTGGATTCTCCTGACTTTTTTCATTAGGGCGAATCTAACATTGAGAGCCTCTTTTTGATTACTTTCATTCGTATTTCAATCACCTTAACGTTTTTCACCTTACTTTTTTTATGCTAGCCAGCACTTTTGTGTTTCGATATGTAGGTATGTCCATCAAATTTTTTAAAATGACGCTGTAATAAGAGCGAGACGGGTAAGATTCTTTTATTGTTAGATTTGCCTTATTGAAAAAAAAATTCTAGAATTACTCAATACACGCTTAAATAAAAGTACCCAGCGGAACAGTTGAGTGTGGGAAGCCAACGTTGAGTATAGTTCTGTTTACCTACCGTTAGGTGCACATTATTTACTTTTGGGTAGAACTCTACCCATGAGCGCTCTTTCGATTTCTCATGTACAGTTTGAGAAGGGTCAATCCCCGTTGATCGATTCATTTCGCCAATTTTCTCTTCTGCGAATTCTCGCGTAAAATTTGAAAAAGGGTCTTGTCTCGTTGATCGATTCTCTTCATGGACTTTCTCTTTGGTTTATCATGGCAAAGTGGATGAATTTCTTGCTAAGGTTCGAGTGAAGACTTTGATAGCTTACGGTCAGCCATTTTAACTCAGTTTGGAGTCGTTCTTGACTCACTTTTGTCAAAATGGAGTCACTAAAATTCGAGTAAATGTAACTGGGATTAAAAAGTTGACAAATCAAAAAACAACCATAGGAATGAGTCGATATTCTTCATTGTTCGACTTGGCCATCCTAGTTATATAAACTCAAATTTGAGTGACTCCACTTTCGACGAAACCGAGTCGAAAACGACTCAAAACTGAGTTAAAATAGCTCGCCATGTGTACGCTGAACGATAAATTTAGACAAAATCGTCAAAATCGATGCGCCTTTTGAAAAAGTGAAAAATGTGGATATCAGCGTCGAAACTGTGCAAAATATCAACTCCATTTGTGGTTGCTTTACAGTAATTCTATTAAAACTTCAAAATAACAGCATTAGATGGTTAGACAAACACATCAAAGTCTAAGATTCGCTTATCCCTAAAATGTGTCTAAATGCAACTTACTTAAAATAAAACGGAAACTTTTAAGTAGGAAATTTGCCAAACTGTCCGATGAAGGTAACAGTTTTGTGTTTAATTGCATAGTTTTAGAGTTAAAGCCAATTTCTGGCAAGCATAGACCTCAACAGAAAAAGTTTAATTCCTCAGTGATATTTGAGATTTGATCAAATGCGTACCATAATTTTTTTCTTCAAATATGATCTTCTATCACCCCTGAGCAACTGAACACCCTGTATATCTTCAGTTCGTACGAAATCTCGAACCTTCTTCTTAATGGTGCCCATCAACGATCGCAGAGTGGAATCGGACACGGATTTCACGCAGTTCTTCCATTTTTCCCACTGGACATCATTGACTGCCTAATGAATTTGAAAGGTTTCTGTGATTCGTGGTGGTAGACGAATTTTGTGTAAGCTCTTCAATGGTGACCACCAATAACGACACCAGCAGATACAAAGCCACATTATGGCTGGCAACCGTGCCTACTTTGAACTCCGAAGGACGCTTAGATCGAACAAACTTCGTTAAACTGCTTAGCGGTAGTCCACGGACATGAAACAATCAGATCGTATTAGGTTGAATTGTATGGGTTATCCAAGAACTCCCAGAAGAAGAGGCGAGGAAGTGGCTATTGCCAAAGGTCTGATACCAGTCGGTTTGATGACTAAAAATTAAAAATGTTAACTATGCAGAATGTAAATAAGAAAAAAAAAAATCAGATGAAAAATGCATCAACTAAATCTCTCGAAACCTTTGATCTAAAGCTATGTTCCAATTTGCGAAGTAATTTTTATTTTACTCAAACTCGACGGATGGGCAATTAACGGTTAATCGATTAAAACCCCTTTGTTATTGATCAAGAAAGTTTCAACATGGTTAATGTACTTACATCGTTTCATTGTACTCTAATATTTGAGTACAATATATATCTATCTCTTTTCTACATGGACAGTTATTAATTTTCGTTAAAAGTGGATCAACTCAATTATGAGTGATTCACTTTTACTAAAATTGAGTAGCGTTTCCGTGAGAGAAAAAGAGATAGTATACAATTGTACTCAAAAATTAAGTAAAATGGAACGGGAGTGTAAGTTGCCGTCTGTCAGGAATAAGTCAGCTCGAGAAGCAGGCATAATCGATTACTCTCCATCTGTCAAGTTTCAATGAAAATTAAAATTAATTCGTGAATTGGAACACAGCCTTAGTTAATCCATTCTCTTCTAATCGGCTTAACAATTGTATTTATGGCTCTGGTTATAGTTTAGGTCAAGAAAAGACTTCGTTAGCTTCATCAAAGAGAAAGTCGATGAAGTGAATCGATCAATGGAGATGGGCCTTTTTCAAATGTTACGCGAAAACTGTCAAATTTTCGCGGTAAACAAAATAAGTCAGCTGTTTGCAGCGTCTCGCGGAATGCCTTACACTCTCGCGCCACTTTACTCAATTTTTGAGTACAATCGTATGCCACTCTTCTTCTCACGTGCAAATGTTACTCAATTTTCGTTAAAAGTGATCAACTCAAAAATTAGTAGATCCACTTTTACGAAAGTTGAGTAACATTTGATGAGAGAGAAAGAGATAGCATACATTGACTCAAAAATTAGATAGTGACGCTGAAAGTGTACACTCGTTTCATTGTACTCAGTGACTGAGCAGAATTGTTTTCCTCTCTTTTTTTCTCACTCAGTAACATAACTCAATTTTGGTTAAAAGTAGATCTACTCAAAAATTGAGTTGATCTTCTTGGTGCGAAAATTGAGTAACATTTCCGTGGGAGTAAAAGACAAAGTATACAATTGAACCCAAAAATTGAGTTAAATGAAACAGGAGTGTAGTGCGTCTACACGCTAAGAAAAAAGTACCCAGCGGAGCAGTTAAGTGTGGGAAGCCAACTCTGGGTATAATCATGTTTACCTACCGTTGGGTACAAGTTACATACTTTTGGGTAAACTTTTATCCAAAACTAAGTTATTTAAACCCAACGGTAGGTAAACATGATTATACCCAAAGTTGGCTTCCCACACTTAACTGCTCCACTGGGTACTTTTTTCTTAGCGTGTAGTCGATGGTGATCAACCACCGACAAACCGACATGAAACTCAATCTTCATTATTGATCAAGTATTCATAACGACCGACTCAAATGTGCAGCAATCCCATCTGTCAAACCTTATAGAATCATTTAATTTTAAATCAAATAATTGCTCAAACATGAACTTTCTGATCAAGCTCCCGAGTATGTGTGTGGCTTCAATAAACGTTCTCAGCGAACACGAACATAGATATCAGTTTTAAAATATTAACCTTTATAAATCATTTCAGAAAAGTAAATTTAAAGTAAGTAAGAGCCTTGTATAGACCCGATTTTAAATCTGCGCAGGAGCTCAATGTACATCTAATGTAGCGACTCGTAGTATATGTCGATTGTTACATCCACATGCTGTGAAGCCGTCAATACTTATATAATGCCTTATGACGACTCATTGGAACTCTTGGTGTTTTGTTTGTTGGGGATTGTATATGGTGGAACATTCAGTCTGTGCATCCTTTCGTTTAAGACAACGTCAATCACTCAAAAGCTTATCTTTACTGTTTTCAAATCATACCAATTCAATTACTCCAATTCGGTTCACCTCCTCCACTCTCCAAACCAGTCTTATTTCAGGCGTAGACGCAATCGACGATAGGTGGGAAGGCTTTCAGCATACACATCAATACTAGAGAGTGAACCAGCAGTGGTGTGTTTCGTAGAAAATTTGCGAGTTTGTGTCATCATCCACCTAATTCAAAAATAAACAAATAGAAGAAAGAAATATTCTCTCTCCTCTCCTTTCCTTTCGGGTGGGATTCAAATTCCTACAATACAACTTACAAATGAAAACAAATTCCGAAGGCTGCTTATGAGCTCTTCCTTGCCAACCTTTGGTGTTTGAATGTTGCATATGTGTGGTCGCGATGCTGCCACCTCAAGTGTCAGCTCAGAACGGAGTGGCAATAGGAAAAACGCCATACATAAAACCGCTTCGGTGGCGATGGTGGGTTTCCAACGGGAAAAGGGTTATCGCATATAGCCTCCTCGGTAACCACCACCCAACTGTGCGCCGCTGACCGCACGTTCCGTCGCTTTTTCGATGCTCCGGGATACGCAACGGTAGCAGCACACGTACGCCAAACATCACTTGAACAGGATTCGGCGAAAGGCCCTCCGGAAGTCCTTGTTAAAGATGGTGTAAATGGCCGGGTTCAATGCCGAGTTCATGTAACCCAGCCAAAAGGCCAGCGAGAATGCAAAGTCCGGTATGTGGCAGTCTTTACAAATTGGCACCAGTATGTATAGGAAGAAGAACGGCAACCAGCAAGCAATAAAACTTCCCATAATCAATCCCAGGATCAGCGTCGCTCGCTTTTCCTTCTTCCTCGCTATCCGTCGTTTCTCCTTCTCCGGATCTCTGGGTTTAGGCTTTGGCAGTGCTGGTTCCATTTCACTGCAAGCACTATCATTCTGCTTAGCCGATATCGATATGGCCTGCCCTCCCATCGCCACTGGTCCCACCCCCGCACAATTGCCTCTCGCATTATTATTCTTATTGCGACCCTTTCCTACCTTCTTCCCGAAAATTGGTTGACACAGCCTAAACTTGAGCGGTTTCACAACTGCACATCTACTAATTACACCCGAATCTGAACTCGAAGGATCGAATTCACTCACCATGTCCGTTTCTATACCTACCGAAAGTGCTCTATTCCTAGCTAACCCTGGACTAACCACCGCCCCTGAACTACTACAACCCCCGCGACCCGCCGCTGCCCCGTTGTTCCCTCTCAACAATGGCAGTGACGTGAGCCCTACTCCCGGTGTCCCCACTTGAAGCGTATCTTTCATCTCCAACACGGCCGCCGCATGGTCATGATCTGCCGCCTCGCTGGTGGACATGTCCGACGCAAAGTCGCACGTTACCGTCGGAATGCTCATCTGTGCTGGACCACTACTAACTCCGATCGCCCCCCGTGGAGGGGGCTCTATCGTCGCAATCTGCTGCTGGTGCTGCTGGCTGGGACCGCTGCTAAGATTGTTATTGTTGTTGCTATTGGCCGACGCATACTGGCCGTTGCCGTTGGTTGACACCGGTGCCACTGCACCAGCTGACACTGACGAGGCACTGGGAAGCGATGGCATCGGATTGGCTGGACGCGTGAAGCTGGTGTCCTGTGGGATGAGAAGATGTTGTCTCGAATTATTTGAGGAATGAAATATGTTTGAATCTTATGGTATATTGGTTTCTTTATGTAACGGTAGCTATTGTGAAAATGTCGGATTGTCTTATTTACTGTTGAACTTAATCAGTAAACAATTAAATGCATAGTACTAATTAAGGTTCTATTGCGTAAAGTGCGCCAAATTTAAATTATAATGTTTTGATATTGGAGATATCTTCTCAACATCATGGGATCCTAGTAGTGAACAGCAATTTCTGTTAGAACCAAAGATGTGAAAAGAAAGTATCAATAGGTCCCCATAACAAGAGCTCGGCAGGTTATGAAATAGAATAGAAGTAGTTTGAAATTGAGCGTAGAGCTTTTGTTAAGCCGTATTTTGAAGCAAAGGCACACACTTGCCACACGTCCCCATGCGGAGTAGGTGAAGGTAGGAACGGATCTGTCACATTGACTGTCAAAAATGTACGCGTTTGATCGCGCTCAAATACCGTCAATGGCAGAGAATGGTTCTAGCGATGTGAAATCTCTGTTTTTACCGTGTTTTTTTTGTGATGGAAATCATCATCCTTTCCATCTCATGTGGTCTTTAGGGAGTGACAAACACAACGTCCACAAGGAAAAAGATGGTGTCGCGTATCAAATCGGCCATGATTGCAGCCAAACGCGAACAGGACGCACTGAGGATGAGAGTAGAGACTGCCGAAAAGGTCCTTGAGGGCAGCGAAAAGGCAACAAAAAAGCCAACGGTTGATGCACTGCAGACGCCAAAGGGAACCTCAGGATTCACGCTTGGAGAAAAGAAAAGGGGACACACCAGGGAATGAGGAGGAGCTGAAAAAGCTCAAAAACGATGAGGAGAAAGGTGAAGGCAGTGAATGGCATGCTGTCGGCAACCAAAAAAACAAGAAGAAGAAAGATCAGCAGCAAGTGACAAGGTCAGGAGAGAAGAAGAAGCAGATGCCTAGGCCTCGTGGGGGGCGATGTAAGGGAGACGCTCTAATTGTGGAGGAGAAAAGTGGAACGACGTACGCTGAACTCCTTCAAAAAGTGATAGCTGATCCGGAGCTAAAGGAACTAGGGGAGAAGGTGGTGAAAACCTAACGTACCCAGAAAGATCAGATGCTCTTCGAGCTGACGATGCTCATCGAAAAGTTTCTTGACGAGCAGGCAATAGTTAGAGCTCTCTCACAAGAGACTGTGATAGACAGCAAGGATCTTCACGAGATCACAACAGAGGACGAGCTGATGAGGGCGCTGAAGGGGCACTGCGATCTTCGAGTTGCACCAACGATGATCCGGTTAAGGAAGGGGTACGGTACACACAGACGGCGGTGATACTTCTGGCGACAGCTGCATCCAACAGCAAAAGTCGGTGTGCTCACTGAGAGTCGTCCCTTGAGTTCCAAAAGAATTGGAGAGATGTTTTAGGTGCATGGGTTTTGGTCACCAGGCGAGGAACTGCAAAGGTCCTGACAGATCTGATCTGTGCAGGAAATACGAGGAGTAGGGTCATTTTGCAAAAGCCTGCACAAAGCAACCGAGATGCATGCTTTGCAAAATGAAGGACGGAAACTACCTCATGACGGGGGGCTTCAGATGCCTAGTATATGAAAAGGCGACAGCATGTCAGCAGTAATGGAGGTAACCCAAATTATTCTTAAGCATTGCGACATAGCACAGCAACTGTTGTGTCAGTCAACCACAGAAACAAAATGTGACGTCGTCACCATTGAGGAACCGTTTCGTGTTGCTCCTGATAACTGGGTTGCAGATAGAGCAGTGATGGCTGCGGTACAGGTCATTGGCAGTTTCCCTATCCAGGAAGTAGTGTCCAGTTCATACGAAGGGTTCGCGATCGTTAAAATCCACGGGATTTTTGTATGTAGCTGCTATGTACCCGCAAGGTGGATCACGGAGCAGTTTCACCTGATGGATGCTGGATGCAATCATCGAAAAGCTCATCGGAAGAAAACCGGTCGTCATCGGAGGAGACTTCAAGTGGGACAGCAGATGTACCTACGCTAGAGGCTGCGGCGTGATGACAAATATACACTGGAGAGTGTGTGAGGAGTATTTCCATGGCAACCATCGGACGATCCGGTATAGTATCGGCCAGCGAAATCCTCATAATAAGTTGCGAGCGGAAGTGCAAGACGAGTGTTTTCGACAGGGAATTCTTTGTTGAGGCACTTTGGTTCGACAACGAACTCTCGAACCGAAACGTGGACCAGCTGACGAATGCGTTACTAAGGACATGCGACGCAACCATGCCGAGGAAACTGGAGCCGAGGAACAAGTGGCGCCCAGCTTAATGGTGGAATAAGCAAGTCAGCATGCTTCTCGCTAGTTGTCTCAGAGCCAGAAGACGTGTGCAGAGAGCTAAGACCTCAGCAGACAGAGAGGTGCACAGGGTGGTGTTCCGATTGACCAGGACTGAACTAAAACGAGAGATAAGACTGAGCAAGACGAACTGCTACAAAGAGCTGTGCCGAGCCACTGATGTCAACCCCTGGATCTACGCGTATTGTATTGCTATAGCGAAGATTTAAAGCCCAACAATGGCTTCAGAGCTATATCTAGCAAAACTGAAGGTTATCGTAGATGGACTCTTCCCGACGCACGAGCCAACAACGTGGCCACGTACATCATACAACGAGGAAATAATAAGCAATGTTGAAGGCATGCAAGTCTCGAACGAGGAGCTCATGGCAGTGGCCTAAGGGCTTAAGGTGAACAAGGCACCCGGACCGGATAGAATCCCTAACGTGATACTGGAAGAATCCTTCATGTATTTGTGGACATATGGTCTGGGATGTGCTACAGAAATGTCTTGAGGAAGGCCATTGGCCTGACAGGTGGAAAATACAGAGACTAGTGTTGCTGCCTGTGGTAGTCGCGTGTATCACGTCCAACGGTCTAGTGAAGACTAGCTTGGTGAACATCGCTCGTACAATCGGTGATGTACGGAGGGGTGTATGGAAGTTGAGTTCATTTATATGTTCCGTGGATCTATATCATCACACTGCCAAAGCCAGGAAAGCCTCCGGGGGATCCAGCATCGTATAGGACAATATACCAGTTGGACACGCTCGGGAAATTCCTGGAGAGGATTATGCTGAACACGCTGACGAAATTTACCGAGAGTGAGAACCGGTTATAGAGGATGTAATTAAGTTTCGGGAAAGGGAAGTATACGGTGGATGCTATTCGGACGGTGGTCGAGACAGCCGTAAAGGCGTCCAAACAGAAGCGGAGATGTGATCGATATTGCGCTGTTGTAACGATCGACGTTAAGAACGCCTTCAATAGAATGAGGGTCCCTGATTACCTGTGCAGATTTCTGAAGAGTTACTTTCAGAACCGCGTACTGATCTACGAGACCTCCTTGGGGTGGAAATCGGTGAACACCACGGCGGGAGTTCCACATGGTTCTATCCTTGACCCAACACTTTCGAGCGGGAAGTAAAACGGTGTGCTGACCCTGAAACGTCCCAAAGGCGTAGTGATCGTTGGCTTTGCAGATGACATCGTATTATAAGTGAAAGGCGAAACATTGGAAGAAGTAGAAATGCTGGCGACCGGCATAATTGAAAACTGGAAGCAGGGGTCGAAGCTGCAGATAGCCCACCATGAAACGGAGGTGCTAATGGTCAGCAACTGCAAAGCGGTACTTGTGATCGGAGGGCTTGCCATAGCCTCAAAGTCGTCCTGAAGTATTTGGGTATGAAGATCGACCACCCGCTAAATTTCAACAACCACGTAGATTATATCTGTGAGAAGGCGGCGAAGGCCATCAATGCGGTAGCCAGAATCATGCCGAATAGCTACGAACCTAGAAGTTGCTTGGGTTGCAGCGCTGGAAACCAAGCATAACCGGGCGAAGTTGAACAGTGCGTTCCGGCTTGTTACTATGTGAGTCGTGAGTGCGTACAGAACTTTTTCATCGAGGCAGTATGCGTCATTGCCGGAATGCTCCTGATTGGTATCACTCTTATCTTGAATATTATCAGCGGCGAAATATCAGAGAAGTTCGAAAGTTGGTTAGAGCGGAGTCGATGACTAAATGGCAACAAGAATTGGACACGGGGGTGAACGGTCGATGGACACACCTGCTCATACCGGATCTGTCAATTTTGGTGAAAAGGAAGCACGGAGAGGTAAATTTCTACCTTACGCAGCTTCTGACTGGCCATGGTTGCTTGAGGCAATATTTGCATCGATTCAGACACGCAGCGTCACCCTTTTATCCGGAGTGCCCGGATGTCCAAGAGACACCGAAGCACGTGGTTTTTGAGTCCCCCCGATTTGAAACAATACGAAACAAGATGCTTGCCATCGGCGGGGCAGATACCAGCCCAGTTAACGTCGTCTATAGAATGCGTCGTGACGAAAGTGTTTGGAATGTGATCAACGGTGCCATTACGCAAATCATGTCGGCTCTGCAGCGAAAATGGCGGGAGAATCAAGAACCGGTGAGTGGAATAGCGGGTTGTCGATCTTGGGTGATGCTGTATGGTAGTTTCGCAGTTGGGATTACTCGAGTCGATTGCGTCAGTAAGTGGGAGCCAAATGGCTCATCATCGTTCGCTTTTAGGATCCACAGGCGGGTAATCCTCCTGCAAAGAAGGGTAGATCGGATGTCGCGGACTACTCAAATCGATGTAGTTGAAGGTAGGAGCTAGGTGGCTCAACCAAGTAAGGCGAGAGCAAAATAGTTGTGGCAAGGAGTAAGAGCCAAATGGCTATATTGTAGCCAAATTGCCAAGATCCTCAATGAAATAATACCATAGGACAGTCCCATGGGGAGGTTTCGATTGTGAAGCACGGAAACGGGTTTTAGTGGGATCAGAAATGTTTAACTCCGCCAGCGATTATTCTCGGATTTTAAAGATACACAGCGTGTATGCTCAGATCGGACCAGATCTTCACCGTGAGACAAATCATTCAAAAATGCCGTGAATACCAGGTCCCAACGCATTACCTGTTCATCGATTTCAAGGTGGCATACGACAGTATCGACCGCACAGAGCTATGAAAAATTATGGACGAAAACGGCTTTCCTGGGAAGCTGACCAGTCTCTTAAAAGCAACGATGGACGGTGTGCAAAACTTCGTAATGGTTTCGGGTGAACTATCCAGTTCATTTGAATTTCGTCAGGGACTGCGACAAGGTGCAAACTCTCAGGCCTACTATTCAACATCGCTCTGGAAGGTGTAAGACGATGAGCCGGGCTGAACAGCCGGGGTACGATTTTCACGAGATCTGGTCAATTTGTGTGCTTTGCGGACGACATGGACATTATCGCAAGAACATTTGGAACAGTGGCAGAGCTGTACACCCGCCTGAAACGTGAAGCAGCAAAGGTTGGACTGGTGGTGAACGCGTCGAAAACAAACTGCATGCTGGTAGGCGGAACCGAACACGACCGGATCTGCCTAGGAAGTAATGCCACGATAGACGGCGATACATTCGAGGTGGTGAAGGAATTTTTCTACTTCGGATCCTTACTGACGGCTGACAACAATACGAGTCGTGAAATTCGAAGGCGCATCATCAGTGGAAGTCATGCCTACTACGGGCTCCAGAAGAAACTGCGGTCTAAAAAGATTCACCCCGCACCAAATGCACTATGTACAAAACGCTAATAAGACTGGTGGTTCTCTACGGACACAAAACATGGACCATGCTCGAGGAGGACCTGCATGCACTCGGAGTTTTAGAGCGACGGTGTGCAGGAGAACGGTGCGTGGCGGCGAAGGATGAACCACGAGCTCGCTGCACTCTACGGTGAACCCAGCATCCAGAAGGTGGCCAAAGTCGGAAGGATACGGTGGGCAGGGCATGTTGCAAGAATGGTGGACAACAACCCTGCAAAGTTGGTGTTCGCTACTGACCCGGTGGGCACAAGAAGGCGTGGAGCGCAGAGAGCACGATGGGCGTGATCTGACGAGCATTGGGCGTGACCGAAGTTGGAGAGCGGCAGTCGAAAACCGAGTACTGTTGTTGATTATGTCTTATCCTAAATGCGATGTTGAACAAATAAATGTATGTATGTATGTCTAAGATCGATGTGAATCATCGCTGTCGGTTCCAAGCGCGGGTAAAGGATGAGGATATATGTGGTGATGACCGTAGCCACACAAATGCCTAATACGGTCTAATCCCGAAGCTACGGTGTAATGCGATCCGTGCCTATCGATGCATGGCTGTAACAAAATGTACCAACTGCCTTTCTTAGTTGGAAAAGATGGATACAGATCAGGGAGGCTCTCTGGAGCAAATCGAAGCCCAGTTTGACAGCAAATCACTGGAAACTACCTGTCCATCAATCAATCTGGACACAGCAAAAAACTCTGAGATGGAAGATAGTAAACGTAACTATCAAATTAGCAGCGGCTAAACCATGTGAACCTCAAAATCCAGACCGGGTTAAGCTGAGTGAAGCCGGAAAAAAGCGTCTAAAAAGGCTGTTGGATCAAAGCTACGGCAAGGAGGAAGCCTATCGCCTTGCTCAAAAACCAAGTGAGACTTTGCAGCCAGAATCAGCGGAAAGGCCCAGAACTAATCTATCTAGTGGGGCAAGTAAACCACATCCAAAGAAGACGAAGAAGGCATTCACGCCAACGGGCAGGCTGCACAAGGCCGGCAGTAAGCCTTCCAACTTTACTTCGGTGAACAGCCGGCTACAATAAGACAACCAAGGGTCTGGGAATATAAATGTCCAGGATAACTCAAGAAGGCTGGACACCCTGGTCCGATGGACAAAGAAAGGGGGACAAAGGCCCCGGGAAGCGGAGGTGACCGTACTAAACTCAGGAAACCGAAAGCCCAGGGCACTACACTCCTCAAAAACTGCTTTACACGGAAGTTATGAGCCAAGTGCAGATAGGAATGATTCCAAAGGACTACTCACCGACAATTCCACCAACACAACAACTGAATTTGATCCAAGACACCATAATCAATAGAGTAGTTGAGAAGCGGGGAACAGCAGTAAAACCGATTTTCAGAGGCTGCACAATAAAAACAGACTTCCTGGTAATCAATTGCCATGACCACAGCGGACTGGTTAAGGAACATCACTCCCAGCATTCAAGTGTGCGAGGGAGAGCTCTTAGCGGTTGACGAAAAGGATATTCATTGATCGGAAATCATGGTAGCTTACCTTCCAAAAAGCGCCAATGAGGAGATAATGGCATTCATAGAGACCCAGCGCAACCTGAGTACGGACTCTTGAAGAGTTCTCCAGAGTACTATCTCTATTGGGAACGACGTCGAACTTGTCCTCACGATGAACGGTGAGTCCACGCAGAAGGTGATAATGTGGGGATTCAGGATCAAATTACATGTATTACACTGCTAAACTACGTCGGGTGAAGAAAGGCAGGACTGATCAGCGCGACAGTAATACTGGCGGCAAAAAGGAGTAGGCGAGAATACCAGAGAATGCGCAAATGGGCCCTTCTGTCGACCAAGAGCAATAAGTCCCTGGGCCAGTGATGAACGTCAGACGCCGTCAAGTACTTAGCCCCAAAAAGGAACTGCTAGACTGAATCCGAAAAAGGATATCAATCGTGAAACAAGGAACAAAGATCCACAGGGAATGAATAAAGGAAGCCCCAAAACAGGCCGATGGCTATCCTAGCAAATTAAAGGATTAATTTTACACCCGTTACAGAATTCATGAAGATAAACATCTTAGCCATTAGGATGGAGGTTCCTACCATTAGGGGTATGTCTATGGTGAACGTAGTATCAGATTACTTTCCTGGTGATGAAGAAGAAACTCCATCGTCCCTGATCATCGAGTTTGTCAACGGCTGCAGACAGCGAAATGAACAGTTCTTCATCGGCTGTGACGCCAACGCACACCACACTGTGTAGGGAAGTAGTGACGTCAACAAACGAGGTGAGTCCCTTTTTGAATATTTTTATGCTAATAACATTGATATACAGGGTGCGGCAGAAAATAATGCGAAAATGTTCAAACTTGAGTATTGGGTTAATTCGCGTAGCTAGTGACTAATTTTTGTCGAAAGTGTATTTGTTTATGTTAACTTTCAAGTGCTGCATCCAAACATTCTATTTGTTTTATTGCAAGTTCGTCAAAATGTTCTGTTGCATGCTCTGGCTTCTGGCGTCGGCTCGAGGATGGTATTAATAAAAATGGAGAACACATTGAATAAATTAGTTTAAAAGGACTTAATAAAGATAACTGCACAAGAAAATGTTGATATTATTGCTTGAATTAGCTGAAAATGGGATTTGAAAGATATAGATCCAATTTTCGCATTATTTTCTGCCGCACGCTGTATGCAATATGGGGAACTAACCAACTTTTTTGTGCTCGAGGTGACAAGAAGTACTTGATCTGATAATGTATAGTAAAATACTAACGGATAGGATTTCCTCTTGGGAAGTATCAGACGAAGAATCATTCTCAGATCATAGACAAATCACCTACACAATAGAGAAGGGAGAAACACTGAGGCAATTCTATAGAGACTTCAGGAACACCTACTGGGATCTCTTTAAACAAATTCTTGTGACCAAACAACCCTTGCTGGGCGAAAATATAAGAACAGCAGAACAACTAGAAGAAGCTTCTAGAATGGTCACAAACAAAATTCTTCAACCATATTATGTAAGTTGTTTACAAAGGGAAAGAGTTTCAAACAGAAAAGTTCCTTGGTGGAACAACGCTTACAATGAGGAGGAACGGAAGGAAGATGAGGAGGAACGTAAGGAAACTCTTAAACCCTTAAAGGAGCAGGACGGACTTTTTATTTTGAAAAGGCTATATCTCAACGATGCCTTACCTTTTCCAGCTGAAACTTTCATTTGAATCAAGGAGAATGAATGTCCTAAATTTTGAATATATGTACTCCCCTCCAACCCATCCCTCTTTCTTTTCTTGGCTGAAACTTTGTAGCTTTGAGGGTATTAAAGACTGTATTCGATGAAATTTGTACACACGCAATTGTTTGTATTTTTTTAGCGTGAGGGTAAAAAATATTGAAATTTTAACTGAATGTATTTCATTGTGTTGTGTCAATTGTGTGATGAGTTTCGTGAAAATCGGTCGAGTGATTTCAGTGATGACTTCGAATGAAGAAATAGTGCGCCAACAAATTTTGGACACTCACTTCGAAAACCCAAACGCTTCTCATCGATGGATCGGAAAACAGCTTGGAATCGCACATTCAACCGTATCTCATGTGATCAAAACGTTCAAGGACCGTAAGACAACCAAGCGGAAAAATGGTAGTGGTAAAAAACGTGGCACATCAAATCCGGAGAAGGCCAGGATGGTATTGAACCAATTTAAGCGTTATCCCAACATTTCGATCAGGGATGTTGCGATAAAGGCGAAAGTTTCAGTTTGTTTTGTGCAGAAAACAATGAAATGTTCTGGAATTCACGTGTACAAGGTCCAGAATTGGTACCGGAGCGATTAACAGAACTCGGTGACCAAAACTCGTGCAAGAAAACTGTATAGGGAGTGGCTCACAAAACCGTTCTGCATTGTGATGGACGATAAAACCTACATTAAAGCCGACACCAAACAAATGCCAGGACAGGAACACTACGTCGCCACCTCTAAGTAGGCCGTTCCAGAGAGTGTACGGAACAAGAAACTGTCGGAATCCGCCAAAAAATTCCTTGTCTGGCAAGCGATCTGCGGATGTGGCAAAATGAGTCAGCCCTGCATCACCTCTGGGACCGTCAACGGACAAATCTACTAGGACGAATGCCTCCAAAAACGACTTCTGCCCTTCTTGAGATCTCACGATGGCCTGACACTGTTTTGGCCGGATTTGGCATCTTGCCAGTATGGCCGGCCCGTCTTATACTGGTACAAAGATAATAATGTAGTTTTTGTACCAAAAGACGTCCACCCTCCAAACACTCCGGAACTTCGCCCAATTGAAAAATGTTGGGCAATCATGAAGGCAAAGCTCGTTAAAACTGCAAAACTGATAGAAAATGAACTTGAACTAAAGAAAGTGTGGTTAAAAGTAAGTAAGCAAGTCGGTCCTATCATTGCCCAAAATTTGATGAAAGGGGTCAAGGCAAAGGTGCGGGCATTTGGGTTGGGAGAAGAGGGTCAATAAATCAATGATGTCAAAACTTAACCATTTAGTAGTACTTTATTTTCAGAAAGTTTGAAAAGAATCGGGCTCAATGAAAATTTTTGGTGACCTATTTTGTGTGTCCAAATTTCATCGAATACAGTCTTTATTCATCATGATATTGAAATAGTTTTTGTTTTTTACTTTTTGTATGAACGGTTTTATGGTTTTTAGTTAGTTTTGAACACAAATGGTACATGAAAAGAAAACAAGTGGGTAAATACATCTTTTTCAGGATGTTCTGGGCATCCAAACTCTTCTGGAATGTTAATCATGGACGATGTCGCTATGACACGTGAGCATAGGACCTACATACATGAAACATGCCCAACAATGTTAAAAAAAAGTGAAATTATTATCTTTCATCCATCCTTATTCATATCAGTCGTTTAAGTCTCTCCAAATTGTCCTGGAGTTCAGGTCAAATGATCTACTAGATCAACCATGACTGGCCATGAGCAGACTCAAAGAAGCCATACAAAGAAATTGTAATATATATCCCTCCATATAAGATGTTCTAGGTTCTCTAAATTGTGCTGGAGTTCAGATAGTTCGTTGCCATTAGTTCAACCAAGACTAATGTAATGTTCCTAACATTGTATAATATCGTCGCTGATTTATAATACCAGCGCGCATCGTTTTCAACCTATTTCGATTTATATTCGTTGTTCTAGGTGCTCCAGGTCGTTGTGGAGTTCAAGTCATAAAATCTGTTGAATCAACCAGAGCAATAATATAGTTCTTATGGAAGTAGCATATTCAAACAGACTCACGGAGGCTGTGCGCATAAAAAGCAATCTAGTTATTTGTCTGCATATCAGTTATCCTATGTTCTCCAAATCATCCTGGAGTTGCTCCTTAAAGGGTTAATCGAGCAAAAGCAACGTCGGATTGGAGCCATTATAGGAAGACTCTAACCGAATTTAATAACGAAAATAGGAAAAGCAAACGAAACCATTGGAGATTCATGTTTTACTACTTTTTAGTATCTGATTTCGATGGCTCTCAATTTATAACAGTGTGTGTGCATTTAGAACACTAAGTTGAGAGCAAACAACAAGCAAATTTGTGAAAGCAATAAGCTTGAAATGCTAAATAAAAAGAAGAAGACGAACAAAGCTGTCAATTCTGTCAAATTTGTCAAAGATTCAGCAAAAGCAAGCAAGCTCTCCATCATACTCACATCTCAACACACGTCCAACACTTTTCACCCGCAAATTCACGAAGAAATGACGAAACGCTCCAATCCGACCCACTAATTGAAACATTTCCTCCCAATAAATAAATCTCCTCCAATCTCCTCCATCCGGATAGATCCGTTTTGAATCAGTCCCATCCCCCCAAAAGGACTCACCTGTTCACTGGGCGGTTTAAGCGGCTTTTTCCGGATCCCCCGCCGGGCTCGTGCTTTCGCCGCGTAGTAGATCCTAATGTAGACGAACACCATGATGCAGCTGGGAATGTAGAACGATCCGAGCGCCGAGTAGAGCACGTAGCCGATGTCTTGGCTCAGCTGGAAAAGAAGGGAAAGGAATCGGTTAGAAAATCACTTCGAGCCAATTGAGTGCCGGGACCGGGTGGCGATGGAGGGGGGGTTTGGGAAAATAGAAACGTTCATTAGTTTGGGGCCAATTGAAAATAGAACGGAGCTTGGTGCAAATTTTCCAGCACCAATCGGGCGATACTTAATATTATTAATCTTCCGAGCATTCTCCATTTGCCCGCACTTGAGTTAGAAAGCGAGGAGAAGAGGAGCATTCTCAATGGTTCACATAAATTGAATTCGTGATAATCCGGTTTGGACGGAGAGTTGTGCTTCGAAAATTGTGTTTTAACGATCTGTAATTATTTCGCATAATTCCAGCAGTTATTTTCTGATTGTTTACGAAAAGTATTGCGCTCCGGTCGTATCTTCACGTTAATTTTAGAAGCAGTCAATCCAGCAGTTTGGTCAGGCAGTCATCCAAAAGCTGGGTTTACCCAGCGCTTTCTCGCTAATTGTCTTAATTTGCTAGAATTAATTTTCATTTTCTCCAATGTAATTTATTAGCCGGGCGATCGTACATAAACTGGCTCGCTCAGGGCAGGACGACGACGACGGTGGGACGGCTGCCGTTGTTGGCCATGAATCGTGAATCAGTTCAAGTACGAAACTTAGTTTATGGCGCTTAGTTAGGAGGGCTTCAGGAAGATCGGAGGCGAGCGGTGGTGGGTTCAGGATTTTCGCGTGGCAGCCAGCACAACCAAGGGCAGGGCAAACTCTCTCTCTCTCTTCTCTAATGTGATTAATGGCTGGACTCGTTTTCGTTTGGGAAGTGGGCCAAGAAGGGGTTTTCGGGAATATGGGAGCAAAAGTTTGTGATTTATAAATTTGCTGATAAATGTTTTACGCTGCGAGTTATTTTGCTTCGATGCAATTTTCGACTATCGTTTAGCGATTAATGTTGACTGTAATTTAGTTGCTTGAATTTAGATGTTTGAATCGAGACCATCATTCGACGGGGGCCACTGGGACAGGAGGGTGGACATATCCTAAAAAAATGAGAGTTCAGCCCGATTCAAAGTAAATTTGGGTGCAATCAAGTGATCATAACTCAAGAATTAAACAACATACATACGGTTTGTCAAAACGTCAAACAAAAGGGTATTTATTCAGCTTTCAAACAAGTTATTACATTTCACCGTTTCGAACAAACTGTTGCACTTTACTTGTGATCGATCATCACAGTCGCTGGTAACACTGCACCGGCGAACTTATTCCACTTTAAACGCATTTGTTGTGCATTTGTCACTTCTTTACCGCATCCTCGAAGTTTTCGCTTGACAAATGCCCAATATTTTTCAATCGGTCTGAACTCAGGGCAATTCGGCGGATCAATCTCTTTGGCGCCAAAATTAACATTGTTTGCAGCATACCTTTCTAGTGCCTTCTCAGAGTAGTGGCAGCTGGCTAGATCCGGCCAAAACGTAACGGTGGTCTTGTGTTGCCGAATGCAGGGTCAAATCCGCTTATTCAGACACTCTTTACTGCAAACCTTCGACGATATTGTGCGAGATGTGATCAAAACCTGGGTTTGAAGGCCTCAACTGCAGATTCCTTGCCAAATCATTAGTTTCTGAGCAAACTTATCAGCAAAAACATATTTATACCTGGAAGAGACACCCCCACGAACAGTAGCCAGGTAAAATTTACGTTCGAGGATTTGTATATAATCCATTTTTATATATGTTTCATCATCCGTTAAAATACAGCTAACAAATTTCGTCAAAACTCGTTCGTATAGTAATCGTGCTCGCTTTTCGGCCACTAAATTTTGTTTCAAGGAGCGATTCGGATGTTTACTGGCACAAAAGACTTATATCCTTCTCTTGAAAGGATGTTACGCCCGGTGGAAAAGTTGGAATCGTACTTCTTTGCCAAATCACGTATGGAGACACCTGGGTTGCCTTTGATGTACCTCAGCACCTTTCTCCTCCGCTCTTTATGCCACTTTTATGATAGATGCGCTGTGCTCTATCCACACTTAGATTATCATTGTAATGTTTGATTACAAGACGCACCGTTGACTTTGGGAATTTTAACACTTTTGCTATTTTTGAGGCACGAAGGATTCTCTGGATGTTTCTGCACAATTAAATTTCGTTTCTCAAGTTCCATGATCCGTATTTCGATAAATCGAGAAACCAATTTCTTCGTCAATGAAACATCAACAAATGCCTGACAAACGTTTTTTGTTCCAACCACCAGGGACGGGGTGGTGTATTAAATCGTGCGTCCAGATTTACTTTGAATCGAGCTTTACTTGCATTTTGAACTTAGATATTTGAGTATAATTTTAAATTTTATTTTCCTTTTCCTCATTTTGCTGCGTTTGGTGCGGCAATAAGAACGCAAGTCAGTCCAAAGCCTATAATGAAGGAAGGGTTATGGCGAACTAGTAATTTCAGACCACATGAATTGAGTTCATTGATAAAGAACAAGGATAAATTACGGTGGGTGGTTAGACGATTTGGACGGGTAAGAAAATACTGCAAATAGAAGACCCTAAAATCGGTTAATCATAATCACAAAACAGAGAGAGTAGGATCGTGAATTCTCAAATCACCATGTATCAAATAATGATTTTTAATCTTTCAGCAATAACATAAGAAGCTACATAAACAGAAATTGTTCAAAATTTAAGTTTGAATCTTACGTTACTAATAAAGCAAAACTTACTTTAAAGCGCTTTAACTTAAAGCAACAATTAATAAAGCTCACATGCCCAAATTACCAATTCTAGTAGGTACAAATTTGACAACACTGTTTGTTTACGTTTGTATGCTAGATAGATGCATTCTTAAAAAGTTATGATAGATAAAGAGGAGTGTTGTGACACCCCTAGTGGAGTATAGCAAAGCACCTCGTCACGACTTGTCAAAAGTGGAAACACCTCAACCATGCCTTGACTCGACTGAAAGGTTTATATGAGCAGATTTATGAGAAGAGAAAGATTGAAAAACGCTTTTTCAGATTGTATTCCCCAATTTAATTTACTCAGTTTGATCAACAATCAATGTGCAACTAGCGATTTGAAATTGGTTCACTATTGGAGAACCCCTAGTTTCGAAGTATACCTTGCGGTCTGCACCTTGCCATGCATTCTTGCGCTTTTCCCTACCTTTTGGTACAAGTATTTTTGTTTTTGTTTTGATTCGCTATGTTATTTTGACAGAATATTTGAGGGTGTGTTGGTGTGAGTTGCGGTCTAAGGGGTGCATCATTAAGCTTGGGACAGAGCTTGGGACCGATGTGCTAGTACTGACTGAGCTAAGAAAAAAATCGTATTTGTTTGGGACCTACTGGTCTTAGAGTTAGTCTATGGTTTGATAGTGATTTAAGTGAATTATTAGTGCGTAATAGTGCTGCAATTTGTAGGTGAGAAAATAAAATTTACTGCGAAGTGAACTCAGTTAGCTATTATTGTATAACTTTGATATAGGTTAGCGACAATCAAAAGCGCTATCTAGACAGGTGTTCGCGACACACTCGCGAATGTTTATTAACGACGAATTTATCAAAAGTTAGATATAATCCACTATCTAAGCGAAACTTTGTAAAACTCCCTTTAAGATTGCCACGCTTGGTAAAAAGACTCGGTCGCTGGTTAATTTCTTCGGATTTGAGGTGAAACTATGATGTATCGATTGGTTTAGTTCAAAGGTTATATTCACATTGAAGTTCATGTGTATTCTTATAATCTAATAATTCTCTGTGTAAGTGAACAAACAAAAAAAGGGATATAGATCTACGCAAAGTATAATGTGGTATAATATAATCTACAGCGTTACATTTGTTTTACCCTACACTGAAACGTATTTTTGTGATTGTGAAGCTACATAACAAAGTTCGCAGCTCGAAACATCCTACGCCAGTGTGGTTCAATTATCCTCGTTCATTAGCAGCTTAGGAAATGCCATGGAATAAAAAAAAATTGAAATATAACTATACAGTTTTTGATATTGTCATTTTCGATGGATTTCGAAAATAAGCCATTACTTTTTTTTGATGACTATGAATAATCAGTTCTTTGGGCAAAGTTGGAGCCTTTTACATGTTACGAGCAAAAAACGGATCGTGTTGCATCTTACAAGCCTTTCCTCTACTTGTATTTTGAAATTAAATAATAGAGCTTTATTTCAAATTTCATTTTCATTTTCAATTTGCAGCGTTTGGTGCGCAAGTCAGGTCAAGGCCGATGATGAAGGAAGGATATTGGTGAACTAGTCTATTTAGACCACAAGGATAGGTTATGGTGGGTTTTGGGCTGGTAAAAAATACTGCAAAAAGAAGACTATAAAATCGTTAATCATAATCACAACTTCGTACTACTATCAAAATATTCGTGGACTCCGAATGAAGATCGGCGAATTCTATCTGGCAGTGCAGGATGTGGAGTATGATGTGACACCCAAGTAGCACACTACGGTCATAATTAGTTATAGTAACTTGATTATGACTTAGCAAGTCATATGTATGTTATCTCAACAGAATGGCAACAAGTGTGCTACTAGGGCAGTACGTGGATCGACGATTGTACTCTATCAACTCAACTGAATAGTAGAAAATGTCGTGGTGGAACTCTAGATTGGCTATTGTGTCGGCCCATCCACAACTAGCGTGGCACTGGAATAGTTATGAGTAAAAATTAAATTGCAAACGTGTTCCGTGAGTATTGGAGTATAAGACCTCAATCCTGACCTTAGAGATGACCTTACTCTAATAACGCTTCATAATTAATCCTTATGTTCTGTTTTTCGCATGCTTGAAACCGCGTGATTTTGCGCTTCTGTTTGGAGACTATGATAATCCAGAAATGTGTTGAAATGCTTCAGGGGATGGCGGGTTCAACATTGATGCTGGCTTATCTCGATTTTCGACTTCGGGTGGCGTTTTCTATGATGATTTTTTGTTTGTTTATTATTGGTCTGGTACAAAGTAACTCAATTAGGAATCAAGTGTGAGTTATGTGCTGATCACTTTAAGATTGCTTTCTGGAACATGCAAATTTCTTCCTCAAATCTACATGCAGCTCTCTGTGAATCTTTGGAAATTTATTTTTTCAGATCAATGAGGAGCACCTTCAAAATGCGATAGGTAAACATAAAAACTCTGTGCCATAAAGTTTGGATGGAATCTCTGCATGCATCTTGAGGAAATATTCGAGCGTTTTAGTGGTTGGTCAAATTATTCAACATTTCATTGCAGCAAATGATATTCCCAACAGCGTGGAAAAAATGCTTTCTACGTAGATGATTACAAGGTCTTCAAGGTGATAACGTGTATCGAGGACTGAATCTATCTACAGAAACTGTTGGATTTATCCTGATGAGTGTGGGCTTTTAAGTGGACCTGTATCTAGAAATTGTGAAGAAAGATTAGCAATTTTCATTTATTTCGAACTTTTTTTCCTAATCTTGACAGATATGGGTATTTCGTCTACAATGTGCAGACTGCTTCAGTGCTTCAGCAATTCCACGACAAATCACTGTGATGTTGGATAAAATGGTTGGGTTTGCAGCAGGATCTGGTTTGTTAAACGGTGTGTTAAATTCAACTGACGTCGGCTGCAAATAACATTTTTTACTATGTTCCCGGTTTATTCTCTGTACAGAGATACACAGTCAAAATATTCGAGTCTAGTCATGTTTGACGACCGATTCAAACCAACAGGAAGGATGCTGTCGTGGCCACTCACAAGATTACAAAAATACCATAAACATCGAGTTTGAGGACCGATTTAAGCCAGCATTGAAGTTGCTGTTGGGGACACTCCCAAGTGTGAGTGGTTTATTTAAGTGGAATAAAAAAATATGTCAAAGTATCCAATTTGAAAACCGATTTAAAACAATAGTAGGGATGCTGGTGTGGCCATTCAAAACTGGTTTATTTCAATAAAATACAAAAATACATTAAAGAAACCAAAAATACGTTAAAACATCGAGTATGAAAATCGATTTAAACCTACAGGAAGGATGCTGTTAGGGCAACTCACGAGTGTGTGTAGAATACAAAAACACGTTGAAACATCGAGTTTGAAAATCGATTTAATCTCAGAGATGCTGTTGGGGCAACTCCCAAGTGTGGGTCAAAGGAATACAAACATATCTTGATAAAATAGTCAAAAGGTCGAAAGTAACATTTGTAAACAGTTACTTCTAGCGTAATTTTCTGGGATTTGCTTGCTCCCACAACCAAAACAGCACCAGAAACAGATACAGGGAGTAATCACCTTCCCGTCGGTAGTGGATATAGATATTAGCAACCTGGCATTTTCAGAAAATTTACGTTTTAAGTCATTGTTTACAATTATTATTTTCGACGTTTTGACGATTTTGAATAATGTACATGTAACATATACATTATTTCTAACTCAAGGACCGATTCAAACCACAGTTAGGATGCTGTTGGGGCCAATCATAAGAATTAGTGATTTATTTCAATTGATTTAAAAAAAACGTTAAAACTTTACAGAAAACTTGAACGTCAACTTTTCCGCTGTTCGCAATGCCTAGAAAAAGTATCACACTGCCACAGTAAATACCCCCACCAAAACCACGAAAGTGATGAATGAACTGCGACAGAAACACCAAATCGGTCGCATCCGCGCATGCTACAATCAAGTATGAAAAGAATGCCAAAAATGCAAGATCGAACACGCAGCACCGATTCCTCCATTCATGGCCAATCTACGGCCCAATCGAAGTTATCGTCGGCATAAGGGTCGAGAAACGTTGGGGCATGCTAGCCACTTGCTTGACCGTTCTGGCTATACATATTGAAGTAGTCCATTCGCTAACCACTAGTTATTGCCTTATGGTAATCAGAAATTTCGGCCCCCGTCGTGGTCAACCCCGTAAATTCTACAGTGATCGGGGAACTAACCTCATCGGAGCGGAGCGAGAGCTAAAGAGGCTCGAAGAAGCGATCAACCATGACGAGATCAAGGCGGAAGCTGGGAACGGTTAATTCGAACTGTGAAGAGTAATTTGATGGCCATCTGCACAACGAAAAAACCATCCGACGAAGTTCTCAGAAATACTTTAACCGAAATAGAGAACGTGGTAAACTCCCGACCACTCACACACGAGCCGGCAGACAATGATTCTGCTCCGGCTCTAACTCCGAATCACTTTCTGCTAGGTTCATCTGATGGATCGAAGCAACTGGACATAAGTAACAACTGCAGCATCGCTCTGAAACAAAACGTGTGCACCTCTCAGATCCTAGCCAACCTATTCTGGAAGCGGTGGGTCACTGATTATCTACCTGGAGTCACACGTCGGTCGAAATGGTTCCAGCAAGTTAAGCCCGTCGCCACTGTGGATGTTGTCATCATCGTCGACCCAACGATGCCCCGGATCGGTTGGCCAAAAGGAAGAGTCATCAGTGCGATTACCAGTAGCATTTTACTTTGTGCTGTTTTTTCTCTCCCAGTTTAAATACCACAATAAACGAGTTTTGAACATTTCGGAAGAAAAGGTTGCGGTCTTTGCGGAGAAAATTTCTCGCAACTCATAACCCCTAAGTTTCCGCATTTCGCACAACCGCCCATTATCTACACCACCTCAAATAATGGATTAGTGTAAAACTCATATAAAACACATATATTTCAATCAAAATCTCCCCCGGAGTAGCTCCCATGTATCACA
Organism: Aedes japonicus; assembly: GCA_034211315.2. Taxonomy (NCBI): domain Eukaryota; kingdom Metazoa; phylum Arthropoda; class Insecta; order Diptera; family Culicidae; genus Aedes; species Aedes japonicus. Next base: position 29,511 of record JASCZW010007211.1, read on the forward strand.
ACACTAATGATGCTGAATTTCAAAATCACATTGCTTGCCCAAAGCCTACCGAACAAATCGATTCGACAGCAATTGACACGAGTTCCTCACTCCCACGCCTCCCACGCCGCGCCAGACATTGATACATACCGTACTTCTCGTCCCGATAGGAAATCGAACAATTCGTAAAACAGATTTGAACCACCTCGTCGCCCTGACCTTCCACCGATGATGATGCTCACCAGGATCGAAAATTCCAAATCGGAAGTTCCAACTGGATGCATATGCGATCGCGGCCTTTGCTGGGGAGGGAGGCAACTCACACCCATCCAATTTCGGTAGGTGGATGCTGGCGAATCGAAGCGATAAAACTTTAATGTCAGAGCCATAAAATCAAAATGCGACGACGACCGACGCTGGCCCAGTGAGTGTTTTGCAGAAAGTTACTGAGTTCAGGGCAGCGGGCATCAGCAGCTTTCGAATAGCAGTTAGTGTTTATTGTTGGAATGCGCATCGAATTTCCGCTCGGCAGCTATGGTTCAGTCGGTTCGTGGGTCGAAAAAGCGACTGGGTACAATTTGTGTTCCTGCATTGAACGAGGGGATGGCAAAATGCAGCACGTGTTTATTCGCTGCATATTAGCAATAGTTCAGCAAATAGAGCTTACTTTCGAAAGGTGATCAGTAGGGTTGAGAATGGTTAGTGCCCCCCCGGGAATCCTATTTCAAAAATGAAGTTTATCTGATGAAAATTGATCGGATATTTAGCAAATGCATGACATAAAACCGAATTCTGTTCGGGTTAGCTACATACTTGGAAATGCATCGCGAAGAGAGGGAATGGTGGTCCGCACCCTATTACAACTGGAATAGGGTCGTTTTGAGGTAAATGATGGTACTGCAGATGAAATTGAAACAATTTCATTTGCGTGATATGCTCTTTGACGATGACATCGATTTGAATCCACTTGAATTATGATTATCGTTTGTAGTGTTAGCAAGAGTAAATACCACCAACAATCAAATGTATTGACGAATGATTTTCTTTTTTTTTTGATATTCTTAACGACCATAAAAACCACACCCTTGAAATTTGCGATCGCATCTCCACCTTCGGTCTATTATAAGGTGTGGCCCACTTAGTTTTGGAACAAAAATTTTTGATTCTTATACCGACCCTTGTGGTTGGATTCATAAACAATGACATCGTACAGGGTGCGGAAGAAAATAATGCGAAAATTTGTTCTATTTCTTTCAAATCCCATTTTCAACTAATTCAAGCAATAATATCGACACTTTCGAGTGCAGTTATTTTTATAAATTCCTTTTAAACAAATTTATTCAATGTGTCCTCCATTTTTATTAATTACATCCTCGAACCGACGCCGGAAGCCAGAGCATGCCTTTCGGACGTAGTCCTCCGACATTAACTGACTGCCATGTGCGTGTTATGGTTGACTTCAGGGGTTTCACACTAGGGTGTAATGTTTTGCAGGCTTGTGCTTCAACATACATATACTCAGATCGAATAATCCAACGGATTAAGATCTGGACTGCTAGGGGGCCACAAATCCTTCGGCCAAAACTTCATGTTATCGTTCAACCATTGTTGGGGTCGTTTCGACGTGTGACTCGGCGCTCCATCCTGCTGTAGGACAACGTTTTGGTCCTCGGAGAAGTTGGCCTTCACCCAGGGAAGCACTTGGTCCGTTAAAATACCGATATACACTTCGGTATTTATTTTAACTCCAGCATCAATGAAAAATGATGATTCTCCACATGGATTTCTCCGAAATATTAGCTTCCTTTGCAAGTTTTCTTATGGAATGCACCGGATTGCGAGCGATTTTTGCACGGACCGATTTGATCACGTTCAGCGTGCGTGCAAAGCGCGGACGTCCGCTTTCCGGCTTTCACTGCTTAGGGTGGCCCTAAGGGACTTTTTTATGCGGAAACTGTTGCCAAATGGCACCATACCACCTTGGCAATCTCTTTCGGCTTCTTCTGGGCGAGCAATAACCTGGTGATCTTTCGTGAACATTTTGACGAATTTGCAATAAAACAAATAGAATGTTTGCATGCACTTGAAAATAAACATAAACAAATACACTTTTGACAGAAATTAGTCACTAGCTACACGAATTAACCGAATACTCAAGTTTGAACATTTTCGCATTATTTTCTGCCGCACCCTGTATGTGTTCCGTATAACGATAACAACATCAGAGGGGTTTTTTCCGCGGTGCAGTTCGATCGTGTTTCAGAGAAATACAAAATGGAAGAAAAAAAGAGATGATGAAACCTATGTAAAGGCCATGTAAAGGCCGATTTCAAACATCTACCAGGACAAAAAAATTACTTGGCTACGGCTCGGGAAGATGTTTCTGCCAAATTCAAGTTTGAGTTTAAAGATAAATTTGCAGGTAAATACATGATTTGGCATGGCATCTGTAGCTGCGGTAGGAAGACCAAGGTTTTCATCACATTTATTCTTAAATTCAAAACTGTACAGAACGGAATGTTTTTCATGAACCTGTCAGGTTTTGGCCAGATCTTACAAGCTATCATTACAGTAAAACAGTGCTACAGGGGTATGAAACCAACGGGATTCAGTTTATACCGAAAGAACTCAACCCACCAAACTGTCCCCAGCTCAGACCGATAGAGAGATTTTGGGCCATTATGAAGAGGAAGCTGAAGGTGAATGACAGTGTCGTCAAAAGCATCAATGAATTGAGAACCAAGTGGAATAAGATTTCCAAAACGATGGTTGAGAATAATATGCGCCGGTTGATGAAATGTATTCTGGGAAAAGTCCGCAAATTTCTTCGAAATCGAGATGATTAATTATTTTTTTTTATTTCCCTCAAAAGTTCACATAAAGTGGAGGAAGGTCCATTAATTACGTCACGCAGTAAGGGGGAGGGGGGGTTTGAGAAAACGTGACGATCCGTACATAAAAATTTGAATGTTCATACAAAAATCGTGACAAGGGGGGGGGGGGTTATAAAATGTCATTTTTTTGCGTGACGTAATTAATGGACGTTCCCTAACCACTTCTGCATGATCTTCAAAATAGAGATTCATGTGGAGATGCACTCGAAGAATTTCAATCACGGATGCTCTTCCAATATGTTCCCAGCAAGGGGCTATTCATAAACCACGTAGACAATTAAGGGGGGGGGGAGGGGTTTCAAAAAAGTCTACGTTTGTCTACGTAGGGGGAGGGGGGATATACCAAAAGTCTACGTGGACCTTTTTTTTCTCTCTACAAAACGGATATTCATACCCTCCACGCAGAGGAAAATACTGTCATAACAAACATATTCCAGATAAATCCAAACATAAAATTAGTTTATTTTGGCCGCAAACACAAATTTGCTCTCTTTCTGACATATTCTATGTTTAAAACCAACCCTAGTAGCACACCAACCCTAGTAGTTTCAAGAAGTTTGCTCAGAGATTCACTGCACACAGTTTCGAGCCCTGAACTTTGTAAAAAATGAAGCTAATTAGCTGATTTGATGAAGCTAATTAAATAATGGAGCATAACATCCCGTTCACACTACAAACTATATTACATGATATAAACTATTTTCATTAGCATCTTTACATCTAAAGACTGTCTACGCTAAATTTTGGACACTAAAATAATAGTAGCAAAACAAAATTTACACATTACTCAAAAATACCAACTGTTTATTTCACAATAATAGATTCATATCTACATTAGAAAAAGTTGATTCAAATGTTAATCCTTTTTTCTTTTATATTCTCGAACTTCCTGTGGTACACCCGCGATCAGGTTCCTTATCTTGGTTTCGAAGAGTTTCTGCTTAACTAGAGCCCTGTACTTCTCTATTGGGCGAAGTTCTGGACAGCTTGGTAGATTGGCTGTTTTTGGACCAAGTATTTGACCTCTTGTACCTTATACCGTTCCTGGACGGATTTCGCATAGTGGCAAAACAGACTGGAGAGTCGTGGTTTCTTATAAACAATAGCAACCGCTTTTGCAGACATTCTTTCTCGATTGATAAAGTCGGTAGGGACGAAACTTTGAGATTTTCAACCACAGCTACATATGACCTGTCAAATCGAATACTTATTCTAGGATTTGGACACCTTCTTTGTCCGGAAATAGTTGGCAACGGCGTTCCGGCGTTCCTTTGCATTACGGTATAGAAAGCCAGACCCTGAAGCTATTTAAAGTCTTCGATTACGAAAAAACCACGAAAAAAAGTTTCAACTGTCACATGAGTGAAACGTTTTAGCGATCCGTGAAATAATTCAAAATCAACACGGAAATAAAAGTGTCCGAAATTAACGTTGACAGGCTTTAGTTATCACCAAAAATAATTTGCGGGGCATCTGATATCAAGATCGTAATATAGATTGCAATGTGAACGGGGTTCAATGCTACACGCTAAAATTACTGTCTCTAACTATCTTTTCGAGAGGAAAAAAGGGATAACAAGAGACAGTAATTTGAGCGTGTTGGTTTTGTTTCTTTATTAGTTTTTTACAACATCGATAGATCGAATGCATGGTACCAACTTAATAGTAAGTTTATGATGTCAACCACCCAAGCAACACAACCTTGTCATAATTGGTTGCAGAAACTTGATTGTGACTTAATTGAGTCACATTGCAGTTACTTTGACTTATTTGCAACAAATGTGCTACTAGGGCATTGAGTATTTTTATTTATACGTGAATGGGATGATATTTGATAGTTAACTTGCTCCGATTTGACAAACATTTAGTAGAGGGTTTTAACGCATGTAGGACAAAGAAGAAAATACATTAAGAAGTCTGGGAAGACGTCAACTTGCTTTGGAAAACTTTCAAAGAAGATAAATTGAACGTGGTATCTAAAGTGAAAACAAAAATAGCCGCATATGCTTTTATTGTGGACTGTATTTTGCGACAAAAATGAACCCAGATCAACGCAAAAGCATCCACAAGGCAGATATTTTGTCGGAAAAAATAAGCCCACTCAAGATTCTGTAGCAACGCCAAAAAGAAATTCTTTGTGGGATCGCGAGAACGGAGCTACGGAAGTTCTATGGATAGAATCACGTTTTGTCGAAATCATTAGACTTGACATCCAAGAAACAATTCCACCAGACCTCAAGTAGCACATCACTATCATAATTAGTTGTAGCAACTAGATTATGACTAACAAAAGCACATTTATGTTTTCACAAATTAACGACAACATGTGCGCTACTAGGGAACTTCCGCTGATGAACTTTAATTATTGGTTCAAGCAGCCATAGTGTGGGCATCTTTAGCATTTGCATAATTGATTGTAGTTATTTTTTATTAATGCATTATTTTTATGAAACAAAATAAAAATGAATAACTGAATTACCTGATTGTTTGAGTTTTGTTTCAAAAACCGTTCCTCAAACCGCCAGAGCCACATATAGTAGAACATTTTCCATAAATTAAAAAAAAAAATTTGATAAAGTCTACGTAGACTTTAAAGGGGAGGGGGGGGGTGGGTTTGGAAAAAGTCTACGAAAGTCAACGACGGGGGAGGGGGGGTTTGAAAGTGTCAAATTTCGGTCTACGTGGTTTATGAACAGTCCCTAATGAGTTTTATTTGATTGAAACATTTATTAAAAGTTTTTCCCCTGTCTTCAGGCATATTTACAATGTTGAAAATCTACCGATCTTCTTTATACATTCATGCTTAAGTTAATGCGCTTTTCCATTGAAAACAAAGAAAAAAACATTTTCAGATAAACATTATAAAAGAAACATCACAACTACCTTTCGACGATCCTCATGTGCCTTCATTACCAAGCGGAGATAACGCCAGCAGAAGTATCACTCATAAATCCTCCATTCTTTTTTAATGATGCAATGGATGTATATTTTTATGGCCCCCGCATGGAATCATACTTCACCTGATTTGTCAACTGATTTCCATTTCAAGCACACCCAAAGGTGAAATGTTGGATTATCTTTTTGGATAACAATCAAGGAGGCATTGAAAGCCGTGAGAGAGAGAAAAAAAAAGTTGGTGTTCATTTACACGCATTATTTCTCATTGTGGCATTATGACTGTCAGAGTAAAATTTACTTTCGAATTCCCTTTTCCGTTGTTGTCAATGTCATACAAGTGGGCAATTATGGAAATGAGTTACTTTTTCTGTAGAGCTCTTGTTCTTTTGAGCGGCATAAAATATACGTCAGAATGATTTGCTCTGGATTTGCAAAGGATTTTAAAATGACTGCTGCAGCGTGACGGTTATTTATTCGTTATTTAATGGGTTTTTTTTTTTATCAATTTGAAGTAGTAACTCAACGATATTGGACAAAGCAAAAAAAAACAGAGTACGTTATTCAGATGTAATACATTCCCAAGTAAGTTTTGATGTAATTGCAAATCAAACTAGATACACGGAATATAATTTGTCATTAAAATGAGAAATACGGGTCATGATTTCATGAATGTGTTTTGTGTTCAAGTTATGAATAAACACAATAAACAATATTCATGACACTTCACTGATCTCGAAGGCTCTGTTATCCGGTCTCGGATGAGGTTCCAATAAGTTTTTCGTTTTTTGGAAAACAAATTCATTTGGAACTTTTAAGGTGTGGCCCAATTAGAATTGGGACATACTCACTGAGAAAATATGGAAACTACATGACATTATATTGGTTGCTCGCCATTATCCTTTAAAATACAAGACCATCCCTGTAAATTGAAAGAAGCACTCCTCCCTTCTACGTATCACCTGCGCTTCGGTTGTATTTCGATTCTTGACAATCATCGACGAATGAATATCTTTTGCATCCTGTGGCAGCCGCTGTTTGTTGCCAAATCTTTAACAATTCCTCAGATGTAATAATGTCAACACACATCAAGGCATAAACTATGATCTATTTTATTCGTATATAGTTCCTGCAGAGCAAAAAAGGAAAATTGATATTTTTTACTGTAGAGTCTACATGGTGCGGTAGAAAATAATGCGAAAATGTTCAAACTTGAGTATTGGGTTAATTCGTGTAGCTAGTGATTAATTTCTGTCGAAAGTGTATTTGTTTATGTATACTTTCAAGTGTTGCATCCAAACATTCTATTTGTTTTATAGCAAATTCGTCAAAATGTTCGCGAAAGAAGTGATCATCAGCTTGTTGCTCGCCCAGAAAAAGCCTAAAAAGATTGCCAAGGTGGTAGGGGGACATTTGGCAACAGTTTACCGCATAAAAAAGTCCCTGCAGGATGGTCCTAAGCAGCAGGAAGCCGGGAAGCGGGTGTCCGCGCTTTGCACGCACGCCGAACGTGATCAAATCGGTCCGTGCTAATATTGCTCGCAACCCGGTGCGTTCCATAAGAAAACTTGCAAAGGAAACCAATATTTCGGAGAAATCCATGCGGAGAATCATCAAAGAAGACCTGCATGCATCTTCCAGAGCCAGAGTGAAACGCCACTTGATTACGGGCCGGGTCAAGGAACTACGACTGACTCGATCCAAGAGATTTCTTTCCTTGTTGAAGAAGGAAAAAATGATAATCCTGTTCTCCGACGAAAAGCTTTTCAGCATCGATGCTGTGGACAACAGCCGCACGGACCGGTTCATTTCACCGCAGAAAATGGAGAACGTTCCGGAAAATTTGCTGGTGTCATGATGTTTGGCTTGTTGGCGTCCAACAGTTTGAAAATGCCATCTGTTTTCATTGATGCCGGAGTTAAAATCAATACCGAAGTGTATATCGGTATTTTAAAGGACCAAGTGCTTTCCTGGGTGAAGGCCAACTTCTCCAAGGACCAAAACGTTGTCCTACAGCAGGATGGAGCGCCGTGTCACACGTCCAATCGAATCCAACAATGGTTGAACGATAACATGAAGTTTTGGCCGTAGGATTTGTGGCCCCCTAGCAGTCCAGATCTTAATTCGTTGGATTATTCGATTTGGGCATATGCTGAAGCACGACCCTGCAAAACATCACTCCCTAGTGTGAAACCCCTGAAGTCAACAATAACACGCACATGGCAGTCAATGTCGGAGGACTACGTTTTGGCTTACGGCGTCGGCTCGAGGATGTTATTAATAAAAATGTAGGACACATTGAATAAATTTGTTTAAAAGGACTTTATGAAGATAACTGCACTTGAAAATGTTGATATCATTGCTTGAATAAGTTAAAAATGGGATTTGAAAGAAATTGAAAAAAATTTCGCATTATTTTCTCCCGCACCCTGTACCACATACATATATTCAACTCCCTAACTATAACACTGGGGTTAAAATTAACAATCCTGGAAATTCATTTCTTTATCATTTCTTTTCGGTGGAAATTCGTTTCAAGTATAATTTTCAACAAACGAACATTTACATCGTCTTGAAATATTACATCAACTTGATGTGTGCCGATATATGGTTACAGTCCAAATTTAATTTGGTTGTAATTTTCCATGCAACAGATTATTAAATCATAAAGACCGCTCCATTTATGTGCATTCTTTTAGTAATAAATCTACACGATTTTTTCTATGAGTGTAGACTATTGTGCATATTTCGTATATACATTAACAAAATAGTTTACTATTTTTTCAGAATGTTTGCAACATTAGAGGGAAAATACAAAAAAATAATCATCTCACGTTTCATCAACCGGCGAACATTATTCTCATCAATTTTTTCGGCAATCTTATTTCACTTGGCTCTCAATTCATTGATGCTTTTAACGACACTGCCATTCACCTTCAGCTTCCTCTTTATAGTAGCCCAAAATCTCTTTATCGGTCTGAGCTGGGGACAGTTTGGTGGGTTGAGTTCTTTCGGTATAAGCTGACTCCCGTTGGTTTCATACCACTGTAGCACTGTTTTACTGTAATGATAGCTTGCAAGATCCAGCCAAAACATCACAGATTCATTGTGGGATTTGATGAATGGCAATATTCGCTTTTGGAGACATTCCGCTCAGCTCTGAATTAAATGTCTTATCAGTGATGAAAACCTTGGTCTTCCTACTGCAGCAACAGATGCCAATAACAACAAAAAAACAACAAGAATTTCAGTTTGAGTCACTACATTAAAATCAAGTTCCCTCGCATTAGAATCACGTAGAAATATATTTTCGCTAAAGAAGATAGACCATTCTCCATGATAGGATCTGTAATCATAGGTGCCAATTATAGAAGTCGAGTCGACCGTCACTTTGCTCGACAGGTCTATTTTGCTATTGCAGATGTCGAGATCGACGAGATTTTGTCAAGTTGGTCGACTCAATTGATCGCTCGGAAACTAGCGACTGATCTGTCACATGTTGCACTCCCGTTTCATTTTACTCAATTTTTGAGTACAATTGTAAGCTATCCCTTTTTCGCTCACGGAAATGTTACTCAATTTAGTTGGAACTTCTCAGAAGTACTAGACAGCTTTTTCAAAGCTCAGAAGAAAACATTTCAGAATTTCAGAATGAGGATTTCTCAAAATTCAGGAAAAAACCTCTCTAAAAACAGAAAGATACTTTCCAAGAGCATTGGGGATACTTCCTTTTAATTTGAGCAATTTGCCAATAGTTCAGGAATAAACCAAAGTTTTAGTGAAAACACTCCAAGTCAGAAGAGGACTTCTCAGAAGTCCAGGAAGAAACTTCAATAACAATTTTTTAGGGAATTTCTTAGAAATGTTGGATAGCACTTTCACAGAGTGTTAATATTTTCTTCCTCGTTGCTCAGGCTGGGACCAATCAGAAGCTTGAAAAAAAAGGCTCAGGAAAAAACATTCCCGCATTTCAGCAAGAAACTTACAAGAAAGGGCCCTATAGGATCAAGAAGAAATTTTTCAAAAATTTCAGAAGAAAACTTCTCAGAAGTTCTGAAGGAGACTTCCAAAAAGTTTAGTTGGAACTGCCTAGAAGTCCTTGAGAGCTTCTCTGAAGTTCCGAATCGAACATTCCGGAATTTCAGAATGAAGAATTTCTCCAAGTTTAAGAAAGCCCTGAAGAAAGAAACTTCCCGAAGTTCAGGAGAATAAAAAAAAAGCTCAGAGAATTTCAAATGTCTGTAAATGTCTGCAAAATAAATAGAATGTCTGCTGAATGTCTGCATCGTTAAAAAAGTCTGCAATAAAAATGAAATTTCTGCAAATTTATAAACATGTCTGTCAATATGGCATCCCTGGCTAGATGCGACACTTTGCTGCCATACACGGTCGTTTGCAAAAACCCATTAATGGTCGAAAAAATATCCATTTTCACTAGAAGTGCCTCTCCCCATTTAATGGGTAAACCCGATTTACCCATTAATGGGTAAAAGCAGTGTATGTAACAAAATGGGTCACAAAGAAGCCAGGTTTTCCCATAATGGGTAAAAAATTACTCAATTTTGCATGCAGATTATGCAGCAGTTTGGTATATTATAAATTCATGGTTTTCATGGTACTTAATCAATGAATGCAATAAAAAAAACCTTAAATACTTGTATTTGTTTTATTGATGCCTTTTCTGGTATCCTGGGGTCCTCCCTAAGCTCAATCAGTAAAGGCGCAGCCAGCTACAAAGCAACACCATGCTAGAGGTGGCTGGGTTCGATTCCCGGTCTGGTCTAGGAATTTTTAGTAAGGGAAAATTTCTCGACTCCCTGGGCATAGCGTATAATTGTACTTGCCACACAATCATACTAATGCACAAATGGTACCTGGCATCGAAAGCTCTCAATTAATAACTGTGGAAGTGCATCTAGAACACTAAGTTGAGAGCAAGCAATAAGCAAATTGTGAAAGCAATCAGCTTGAAATGCTAAAGAAGAAGTAGTTCTGGTATACTTATGGAATCATCTATCAATAAATCCTCCAATCGAGCTTCCAGATCAACGTTATTTGGCTGTTTACATAAAAAAAAATGTGCCAGCTGAGGCTCCAAAATGTTGATAGTAAGGATCCACACTTTTTTCAGATGAATGGAACAGCATTCTTCGGGCTTATACTGAGGTTATGCCCAAATTAGATGTGCTGAAAATCAGGGCAGGGATAATATTTAAAATAGATCAGGGTTTCGAATAGTAAAAATTCTTACCCCCCAGCTTTCCGTATGAATCTGCGATCACTTCTTTCTAAGCTCGTTTTTTAATTCCTGCATGTTCATGTTTCCACCAACTTTGAACTTTTTTTCACCCATTTTTTAATTGTATGAGGTTTCCTCTAATGGGTATTTTTTTACCCATTGTGTGATTGAGAAACTCCCCCATTTTATGACAGACAGGAGAGCTATATTAAATTGGGTGTTTTTTTACCCATTGATGGGTTTTCACGTACAACCGTGTATAGAAAAGCATTTAAATTGATTTCCACGAGTGATTTTTTCCGGTTTTGAACTGCAACGAGAATTTTTCATTTTACAGGAAAAATGTAGGTGAATGTAAACGGAAATGTTTGTTGTTTCAACAGTTTTCGTTTATTTGTTTCAAACAGAAATTCAGTTTAAACCATAGTAAAATTTGTTTGAAACAAACCATTAGCGTTGATAAAATCAACCAACCAATCCGTTTGTTTTCGTAGCTGCCATAATGAACGTACACGATCAAGTAAAATTGATTGAAATCGAGAGTCTAACGCCCTTATCGGATGAAATTGAGAGTATTCGAAAGTAGCAGAAATTATTTTACCATATTTAGATTAATGAAAAATGAAAAATGAAACATGAAAAGAATCATGGATATATCAACCTTACCCACTTTGAATGGATGAGTGTCGCACCCCTAGTGCTTTCGACCAATGCGGCCGAACCCCTTCACTGTGAGAACAATAATACCAACACACGCAACGAAAGTTCGGCTTGCAGCACATAATAGAGTAGAAATTGTAAGTGAAGAGTGTAGTTTAAGTTTAAGTTTAGTTTAAGTTCCAGCCGTGTCAGTTCGTCGGCAAAAAGTAGTTTTTGTTTTTTCTGGATCCCGCTTATCGTCCATCTTTGAAACAAGTATTAAATGCATATACTGAAGCATTCTCGACGGCAGCCATTACCTCAACATTTAGAATTGACATAACTCAGAGTTTGTACTAGATATTGAAAATTTAATCATATCAGTTTGTATACTTACTTGCTGTGAGCAATCTGATGCAGTTCGATTCGATGTAAATTCACTAACAATCGAGATTTATCAATTTGAAATAGCAAGGTAAGTTTGCGAGAGAGAGATAAAAGATAGGGAAAATACATGGAGCAGCAATTCACTTTAACACTTGTCCTCATATTAGTTGATAACTTACTCGAAAAATACTTCAAATCGCAACTTTAGAGCAGCGTCCCAACGCGGGTTTTTTTTAAATACCAATAAAATTAGTGTTATACACAAAAATAGAATGAAAAATGATATTAATAATTTTGTTAAAAATGACAGCTAAATTGGTGAAAATCTCAATTATTGCCAACCCGGTTACAATTTGACAGCTCCAGAGTAAAGTCAATGTCCCCGATAATTTTAGCTCACTGGTTCTGTCAAATCGAATGAATCATAGAACAAATTATCAATTAAACGTATTTAAATCGACTGTTATTTACAATGCTGTGGAGCTCATATTCGTACTTGATGTACGTAATGCTGATCATGTGTTGTAATTTCTCCTAAATATTAAATGGTGTATATTTTTACCCTTTTTACAGATAATATATAGAAGCATAAATTCACTCGAGATATAGACTACTAGCAAAATATTAAAATTTTGAAAACCCACTTCTTTTCGTTGTATTTTGTGTGTGTTTAACTAACCATATTTGGGGGTAAATTAAAAAAAATAGACAAAATAGCAGATCGAATGTTGTGGACTGTGGAACTTCTCTCGCGCTTCATAAAAAGTGGCAAACAAGGCCGGTAACTGTCAAAATCCCTATACTTATAACATTCTGTTTAATTTGTTTAGTCGATACTCTTTAGCTGCCATTGTTCTGTGATATTTGCTTAGCTTGGGTTTTAGTGTTCGATCGATACCTTAGACGCTGTTAGAATAGATATTGTTTTACTTTTTTATTTGATATAAGCTGAACCCGGTGCGAGTGATGCTACGCAACTAAATGTATGAAAATTAAATAGAACTAATTGCGTTTCCCTTTTTTTTGTTCGGAATGAGTTTTGATAATATATTTTTGTTTGCTTATGTGTGACTTCGATTATAGAGTTTTATTTGTGGATTTTGTTTTTGTTTATGTTTTTAATGTCATCCTCCATGGTTATTCTTCCTTTTTCTTTATTTCATAGATAAAAATTTCTAGCTACTAATTTTTTTTTTGCATAACCTTAAATTAACTTGTTTTGCCTAATGTAGCACACAAGGTAGCTCAACCATCTCCTTTTCATGACTAAAAAGGGGTTCAAACTTGTATGAGAACATCTTACTCGAAAAATACACATTTTGTGTTTTAGTTCCCTGTATAATTCTGATGTCTGGTTGAAATTTGTGTTTCGTTTGTATGAGAGCCCCCCCGAAGTGTCTTGAACCATAATGCAGAATTTGGTTGCATTTGCTTGATTAGTTCTCGAGTTATGCAGACATTTGTGTTTCATTTGGATGAGAGTCCCCCCTTCCAGAGGGGGAAAGGGTTTCGAACAATTGCCGCCCTCTGCCAAATTTGTTTCCTTTTGCTTGATTCGTTCTCGAATTATGCAGAAATTTATGTTTCATTTGTATAAGAGCTCATACATTAAATAATAATAATCTTCTCTTCAGCATTTTTTATCTCCCGTTTCTCTCTCTCTCTCTCTGTTTTAACTTTCCTGCATTTCCATTCTCAAGTTATAATGATTTATATTCGATACAATTGAAATTAAATTAATTTAAAGAAAGCCACATTAACATTACGCCTCAATCAAAATTTGTTCTTGCACTGTTTTTAACAAACGCACATAAGGAAACGAAAAAATGTATTCCAAAGCTAAAAAGCGGTAGTATCAAGAACGGATGGCCCTTTTGTTTATGCACGGTAGAGACATCTACAATTTGTAGATGGGTACGTGAAACTAAGCTCATTCGTCAAGATGCTCGCACTCCCGCTTCACTTTACTGAAATTTTGAGTACAATTGTATGCTATCTCTTTTTCTATCACGGAAATGTTACTCAATTTTCGATAGAAGGTGGATCTACTCATAAATTGAGTTGAGACACTTTTTAACGAAAATTGAGTAACATTTCCGTGAGAGAAAAAGAGATAGCATACAATTGTACTCAAAATTTGAGTAAAGTGAAGCGGGAGTGCGGGAGTTGATTATTGCATGTAGTGATCCTCAGAGTACAGCGATATGCGGAAATTCAATCCGACGGTTTGGCAACGGTGTTTGTTTTGTTTACAAAGCTGCTAACACTTCCGCAGAGTAAAATGTTACAGCTTTTTGCGTGACCTCGTCGGTGTCAGCTTTTATTGTTTACATTTATAACGTTCAAGTAATTTGTTTATTATATATTTAAGAAACTATCAACTATGAAGTGTATTGCAAAGTTTTGCACAAACCCCGGAGCTGTTAAATCATCGAATTGCGTCAACATAAGCTACGTCATGAATATTGTTGGTGTACACCAGTGTATCACCTTATATGTACATAACAAAATCGAGACAAGACTGGAAGCGGATTGGCCGGAAACTGTCGTATGGACGACTAGTAACTCTCCAAATACTCTGATGATTACTGTTGCCGACTTGAATGAGTATGTAGGTGAACCCTAATGTTGACTTCAGACTTGGCGAATTAATTATTGGACGGCTATGAGGGAATCTGCGATCCACACAGACAGGATTAGACACTGGAGCAAAATGACAACACGGCACCAGTGAAATGAATTGACCAAAATGAAAAATGGCCTTCTCTACAAATTCCGACAAATTTTCATTTCAGCAACACAAGCAACATTATTGAGCACAAATAATAATAAAATATTATGTTAATATTACACAACGAGTTCAGCAGAATACGAAATATTTTTGATTTTTGAAGCGTAATAAATATAAACCATTTATTTTAACTCCATTTCAATACATAGCAATCGACACATTTCAGCAAACAGTAATCATGCTCGTCTGGCTCAGATTTTGACAGTTCTCGCTGCTCGATTGGCTCAACATGGCCGCTTCCGCATATCTCTGTACTATGAGGATCACTTATTGCATGGTGTAATATATCAATGGCATTTTGAAAAATTTCAACACTATACAGTCGAGTCTAGTTGCCGATTCAGTCGGCTTCGGGAATGCCAGTTTTGGTCGACTCGACAATGTCAAGTATCGAGTCAAATTACGCGATTCGACTTCTATAATTGACCTCATAATGATGATTCTTTCTGTTCGTAGCTTCGTTTATACCCACGAACGTACGAAGACATTTGATTCAACAGTATCTCAATGGGTTATTATCTTACCCAAGTAAAAATACCCAAATGTCCCAAAGTTTCCATTCGAATGTTTGTTTAAGATACCTTCTACATTATTTAAGCGCACTTTAAAATAAACGTTCTTATTCCAGTGATTTCAAGCAAGAAAAATATTCAACCCCTGCTGCTACAAGCCGACATTCACCGATGAAATTGAAAACATCACTCAGCCCCAGCTTTCCACAAAAAACAGACACACCCAAACGCACTCTCCTACGGCCCCAGAGCGATGTGTGATACTGATAAATCCATCCCCAAACAATTGTACCCCACATACTTTCTCAAGTTCTACCGAATGCTTCTACAGAGCCTGTAAGATCCATCCTCACCCATCCCCTGCCTGAGAGCTATTGCTGCTATCTTACACTGACTATTGTGTCACTCATTCAATTCCATACTCAACGTTCAGGAAACGAGTTTTGTGCGTTGTACGCCCTACTACTTCTGAAGCATTTTCGTTTAGCATTCTTCGACAAACAAACCCCCCCCCCCCCTCCACCCGTTTGCCACTCAGAAGAACCACCCGCACATTGATGATGTACCCACCGCTGGCGAAAGAAAGCTTATCCCCATTTCTAAGCAAACAAAATGCCAAATTATATTCATCCTTTGCTACTGCTTAGATTCAACCGCACTTCTGCCACCTGCTGAGCTGAGCCAAGCCATGAAAAGCCTCCTTTTTCTGCAACCCCAAAGCTCCTCCTGCGTTGGCTGGCTGGTGGCAAGAAAAACTCGCGAAGTTTTCCAATTCGTCGTTTTCATACATTTCATAACGCCCATGACTCGGATGGTGATTATTCGTTACGGATAGGACCTATTGAAAAATTCCATGTGGAAGTGTTTGAGCTGGCCGGGGGGGATTGACAGAGATGAGATTTGACGTGTGTTTTCAAAAATATGACCATGTAAACGCGTGACAAAAAATAACACATACAAACCGATTTAACGCTGTAAATCACCTGCTAGCGTTACTCGTTCCTTTCCACGGGGGCGCAGCAGCTTCGTATCAAGCGCTGAAAATATTCATGACAGTAAGTGGAACTGAGCTTACAAAACAGATTTGTTATGAACTGATGGGCGGAGGCGGATGGAGAAATTTTGCCGCCAGTCAGTTCCAGAAAATAATCAGCAAGGCTCTCGAATAAACTACAACCTATAATAGGCATTCAAATTCCTCTGATCTCTGACTCCAGTACCGTCACATGGGGTAATATTGAGCAGTGCGGGTAGCATTGATCGTTTGAGGTTGCTGCATGCATTGAAAAAAAAAAGTTATGAAGTTTAACAGACGCGTTCCTTTCGTGCAATTGCAAGCCTAAACAAGCGTAAATAACAAAATTGCTGCAATATTACATACAACAGAACTGATTAGGGTGATATCTGGCTTAACTGCTTTGTTGGATTCGTCTTGGACACCGGAAGGTTTTTATGATGGTTTGAAACCCCTCCCTTCTTTAGAAAGGGGGGCACCCATACAAGTGGAGCACAAATTTCTGCATACCTCGAGAACTGATCAAGCAAAGGAACCCAAATTTAGCATGCGGAAGTTTTTGGAGGCAAGCAATGTTTCTATGGTAGTCAGAGACCCCTCCCCTCTCTAGAAGGGGTGCTGTCATACAAATGAAACTGTAATTTATTCATAACTCTAGATCTAATAAAGCAAATGGAACCAAATTTGGCATGCGGGGATTTTAATGGCAATAAATATTTCTACGATAGTTCGAACCCCTCCTCTCTCTCTGTTAGGTTGGGGGCGGTGCGCCCATACAAAATCTTCTGCATAACTCGAGAGCTAATCAAGTAAATGGAGCCAAATTTGGCAGGTAGAGGTTTTTGAAGGCAAAAAATGTTCCTAAGGTAAATCGAGACCCCTCCGCCCTCTGTAAGAGGGGGGCTGTCATACAAATGAAACACAAATTTGTGCATAACTCGAGAACTAATCAAGCATATGGAACCCAATTTGGCATGTGGAGGTTTTTGGAGGAGATAAATGTTTCTATGGAAGTTTGAGACTCCACCGCCATCTGGAAGGGGGCGGGAGGGGGGTTTCCATAAAAATGAAACACAAATTTCTGAATAACTCGAGAACTTAATGGAACCGAATTTGGCATGTGGAGGTTTTCGAAGGCAAGAAATATTTCTAAGTTGACTCGAGCGCCTCCCTTCTCTGAAAGGAGGGCTCATAAACAGATGAAACACAAATTTTCGTTAATGGAACTAAATTTGGCATGTGGAAGTTTTGAAGGCAAGAAATGTTTCTATTGTGGTTTGAAACTCCGCCGCTCACTGAAAGAGGGGTCTCTTATACAAATAAAACACGAATTTCAGCATAACTCGAGAACAAATCAAGCAAATGGAACCAAATTTGGCATGTGAAGGTTTTTGGAGGGTGGATTCCTATAAACATAAAAATGAATTTCTGTCTGTCTGTCTGCCTGTCAGACCCTTATAGTCTCGGAAATTTCTGAACCGACCAACGTGATAATTTATATGAAGGGGTTTTTGGAGCTGGGGAAGGTTCACATGATTGTTTGAGACCCCTACTCTCTCAGCAAGGGGGGCTTTGATACATATGAGACACAAATTTCTTCATAACTCGAGAACTAATCAAGCAAATCGGATCAAATTTGGCATGTGGGGGGTTTTGAAGGCAAGAATGTTTCTATGGTGGTTCAAGACCTCTCCCATTTTTGAAAGGGCAGGGGGTTCAAACAAATGAAACTCAAATTTTTATTATAATCGAAGAGCCCCATGTGATGGTTCAAGAACTAATCAAGCAAATGGAACCAAATTTGGCATGTGGGGGGTTTTGAAGACAATCTTTGTATGGTGGTTTGAGAAACCACCCCCTCTGGAAGGGAGGGCTCCCATACAAATGAAACACAAATTTCTACCAACAATGAGAATTATCCAGGATACTTAAACACAAAACGTGTATTTCTCGGGTAAGAAGCATGTTTTGATAGAAGTTTGACCCCCTGCTTATTCAAGAAAAAAAAGCTCATTCCGAAAAAAAACCATAAATAGGCCAGTTACATTAAATTTTCCTTCATTTAGTTGCAAGCGTAGCAGCGCACGCACCGGGTTCAGCTAGTATCCTATAAAAATAATTACATGACTCTTTCAAACTTGACAATTTTCTGTGAAAGAGATCAACTATCTTCATAGAATTTGATCATGAGACTCCATTATAGGATTTAACCTGTTGCTGATAGCAAAATAGTTTTTGATTAAACCCTGAAAAAAAAACAACAGGTATACAGATGAATTCAAAACAAATATTCTAATAAATGGTCATAGAATCATATTGTCTGATTTTATAAGCTTTATTGGTTTTTTTTTTCGGTAAAACGTTCCCAATGCAGAGAAAAAAAATGGGTTTCCGAGATATGTACATTAATTTTTAACGCGATTGCTTACATTTAGGCGTAATCATGTATTCCACCATCAGGGATGCCAGGTAGTTTTTCAAAATGTTTGTGAGGAATATTGTAAAATGTCTGCATTTATCTGTATTGAGGATTTGGTCAAATGTTTGCGTAAAGTATAAGGGTGAGGGCAGTATTTGATTTGAGACCATGGTGAGGAATGGTTGTCTTGCAATAACGTTTGCATAAAAAGAAATGGACATTTTTCGGATGGTGATAAAAAGAAGCTAAGACCGATAATTGCTTTGATAAATTTTCCATGGAAGGTGATTATTTACCATAAACACATGTCTTGCCTTCAAAAACTCACTCATACCAAATTTGGTTCCATTTGCTTCATAAGTTCTCGAGGAATGCAGACATTAGTGTTTCATTTTTTTTTTTTTTTATTTATTTATTTATTTATTTATTTAATATTGTACATCAACAGGCTTCTTTGCCCCAATGATGTGTTGTTGATCTCATAAAAAAAAAACATAAACATACAAATAACACATTATAAGCATCTAAACACATTAAAAAATCTAGTACGGAGTGTATCACGTGAGATGTTGAAATCAAATTCCGTTGCCACCCGATTAAAAATTCTTTGTAGGCCAGTAATAGCGCTGTTTTGTCCGTAATTAGTGCGGTGATGTATTGGTTGCAGCAGGTGATTGTTTCGCAAGGCTCTAGGTCGGACAAAAAAATGTATTTGACCTCGGATTTCGGGGCAATCCACTCGATTCTGCAAAATGTCGGAAATAAAAAGAGCCTTCGCAACATTCCTTCGTGTACTTAGCGTATCCAGCCTTATTAGTCGACACCGATTCTCGTAGCTTGGCAGACGAATTGGATCATTCCACGGCAACCGTCGAAGTGCAAATCGAATAAACCGCCGTTGAACTGATTCAATTCTTTCGATTCCATTTTGGTAGTGAGGGCTCCAAACAGTTGAACAGTATTCCAAGGTCGAACGAACCAACGCACAGTAGAGCGCTTTTAAGCAGTAAATGTCGGTGAACTCTTTTGTTAGTCGAAAAATAAACCCTAGGTTTTTTGAGGCTTTGTTCACTATGAATGACACATGTTGCTTGTACGTCAATTGGGAGTCTAGAATAACTCCCAAGTCCTTGATTTGATCCACTCTTTCCAACACAATTCCAGCGAAGGAATAATTATGGACTATTGGATTGTTCAATCGCGAAAACGTAATAGTCGAGCATTTGTCAGGATTAACGGTCATACGATTCCTTTGGCACCAATCAACGAAAGAGTCCAACTGTTGTTGCAGAAAATGCGCGTCAGCTTCTGAGCGAATGTTGAGGTAAAGCTTGAAGTCGTCCGCAAAAGAAAGTCTCGGTCCAGCCAGAACTGCGTTCACGTCGTTGAAGTAAAGAAGAAAGATGAGTGGTCCAAGATGACTGCCTTGTGGAATTCCTGACGTGATAGGAAATGATGCTGAGGTGGATTCACTAATAACTACTTGCGAGTGACGACCAATCAAATAAGAATGGAGCCAATTTAAAAGTCTTCCATGCATTCCAAACCTTTCAAGCTTCGCCACAGCAATTTGGTGGTTAACCTTGTCGAATGCTGCAGATAGGTCCAAATAAAGTACGTCCGTTTGTGCTCGATCAAGCATACTATTCGTCACGTAGAAGTGAGACACAATAGGTTTGACGTTGTTGAACGACTGGGGAAAAAACCATGCTGATCTGGGCTCAGGTGTTGCTTGCAATGGAAGAACAGTCGGTCTATCACAACAAGCTCGAAGAGTTTGGAAACGGCGCATAATAAGGATATTCCACGATAATTGTCAACATTTTTCTTATCACCTTTTTTGTGTACTGGAAGCATGAACGCATTTTTCCAGCAGAGAGGAAACACTCCATCCGAAAGCGAGTGGTTGAAAATCTTTTGTAGAGGGATGAGCAAGCTGTCAATGCAATTTTTCAAAAAGAGCGACGGAATTCCATCGGGTCCTAAGCACGTTGACGGTTTCAGTTTACGTGCTGCTGCTAAAATGGAATCATCATCAACGGTTATATCTGGCATAACTAAACCTGAAGATTGAGTGTTACTAGATGCCGATGTTATCTGTGTGTCAGTAAGCCATTCATTCGAGAAAATGCGAGAAAATTTTGAGGCAAACAGATCGCATATGACTAAATATATATATATTATTAAATTTTTGACAAATTTTGCATATGAGTAATTATCTGTCAAACCAGGCCGCCAATGACTTGAGTTTTTTTTAAATTGAATTTTTTGTGCTTGATTAATCGAAAATGGTGTAACTCAAATTGACGGACCCCTCACTCTCCAAGAGGTCAAACAATTATGTAAAAAGCTCGATTTTGCGCGAAGGAAGGAAAAAAAGATGGGCTAAAATTTGACACGAAAAAATAATTTAACCGCCATTTTAAATTTTATCAGAAAGCCGATTTCAACGTTTTGTTACCACCGAAAAATGGAACCAGATACATTTATAAAATAAGGTGAGCATTGGACTAACCTACTACAGTGTGTCTCGCAATAGGCGTCACCTTTTTTCAGCCTTGGTTTCAGCTGGGTTATTGTAACAGCGGAATTTCTTATACCCGTTTTGAGTGTGCTTTTTTGACAGCTTTCCGCTGAAGACAAATAAGCGATTCCGTTTGTTTGATATTTATCAGCTGTCATGGAAGCTGGATATTCAATAGCCTTAAACAGTTCGGAGTGAGTAAGCGTTTTGTTTTTCGTACCTTGAAAAGGTACGTAGGTAACTGGAAATGGCCATTTTCAACACAAAGGAGGTGCTAGACGGACTGCCAGAACGAAGAAAGAGATCAAATGTGTGAGGAAGCGAATAAGACGTAATCCGTCCGTATCTGGCCGTAAATTGAGCAAGTCTTGCCAATATTCTAAGACATAAACTAGCTGAAGAACGCTATCAGAATGAATCGAAAATCATTGTATGGGCCGCCGTTTCACGAAAAGGAAAATTTCTTCTTGTTTTCATAGAACCTAACGTTAAAATCCACAATGAATATTACATAGAGCAGGCATAGGCGTAGCCAGGATTTCAAAAAGGAGGGGGGGGGGGAGATATATTTTTTGATGAGAGAGAGAGAGAGTGAGAGGGAAAGAATTACTTCAACCAGCGGTTGCACACACTGGTCACATAACATTATACAACGAACAACATAACACTCGGTGGACCAGTAGAGAAGGGATATTTTCAAGTTCCACCGGCTGGAGCAGGAATCGAGCCCTCACTTTGTGACAATCCGACTGAACGACGGGTGGATTATCTTCTCTGCGTTTACCCAAAGTACTTTACAGTACCCGTCAAATTTTGGCAACACAATTCAACAATTCTAGACTTGTTCAGAGAATCGAAGACAGTATCTGACTGTTCGGATGAGCTTCGCCAGCTCTGAGAATTTTTCGATGATGGCCGAGTCGCTGACATGTGGCTGTAGAGAAACTACTGGGCACCTCTCTCCATCCAGCTGTTCTTAAGATGGCGCGGGAATTACTTGCTGAGGCCAGTTCTCGACGGGGGAGGGGAGATTCGATCAGCCGGATTGACTTCAGTCGGAACATGTCTCCACTGAGAACCCTTTGTGAGACGTTGGATTTCAGCAGGATTTGATCCAGTGTAAGACGATTGTGGAGTCACTCCAGAATACCACAGGTCCAGTGAAGTCCGTATTGCTTGCAAGGCTGTAGACTGGTTGACTTCCGAGGAGAGCTGCACAGAGCTCCAGACGTGGGATCGAGTGTCCTTGCAAAGGAGCGACGCGTGATTTTGAGGCAAGCAGTTTAGAATGTAGATTGCCATGCTCGTCTTCCAAAACCACGTAAATTCAACATCCGTAGTCTTTCTTCGACGCATCGCAGAAACAGTGCAGTGTATAGTTGCGTTGAGTGTTCCACATGACTCGTCTTGGTACTTGTTGTGTCTGAATCTCAGAAATCTCACTGCGATAGCTCTTCTACCATGTACCAAATTCTGAGGGAAGTTCTGAATCCCATGACAAGTGCGCTGCCCAGAGATTTAAAATTTTCGCGTTCACGACCACGGGTCTGAGAAGCCTAAGAGGGTCAAAAAGTTGAGACATTTCCGACACAACTATTCGCTTGGTGATGACGTCAACTTCTTCGAGTGCAGGGACTTTGAAATGAAACACGTCTTGCTGGGGAAATCATAACAACCCCAGAGTTTTGACTGCAGTCGACCGATCAAGTTCAAGTTCAGTAGCCTTCAGAACCCTTATAAAACCAAAATTGTTACTTGGGATAAATCCTTGTGCTGTTTGAGACCCATTTGCTAAGTACAAATCCCGCCGTTTGCAACATGTTGATCAGCTGCTTACACGTGTTGCTTCATGTCTCTAGGTCATCGTGTCCGGTTAAAACATCATCGACGTAGACTCCCTTTTGCACAACCAGTACAGCCAGAGGATAACGTTCTCCTTCATCTATGGCTAGCTGCTTGAGCACACGTGTCGCGTGAAACGGTGAACTTGCGAGACCGTAAGTGACAGTTTTTAGCTGATATACGCTGATCGGGTCTGAGAAGATTTTCCAAAAAACCACTAACTGGAGCCTTCTATCGTCTGAATGAACCCACATCTGCCGGAACATTTTCTCTGCATCGGCCGCTTTGACAGCAAATCGAGGCGTACGAAAGTTGACAACGGTAGAGTGCAAAGCTCAATGAACTCGTGGTAGCTGCTGCGAAGATTCGGATAAGCAGCGAACTTATTCTCCATTTGCAGGAACCTCCAAAATTCGGGAGTGTTCGAATCCCCAAGCAATTACAACTGGTTTTCCTTCAGTGGAAGTCGAACGGCATACTGACCTGTGTCATCTCGAGCAACGGTAGTCCGGAAATGTTCCAAGCAGTACTGTTCATCTGGAGTTAGTGCTTTACCATCGAAGAAATTGTCAATTTCCCAAAAGCGTTCTAGTTGGGAGTCGAGGATATCTTCACATAGATATGGCTGACCTGCGGTTCTAATACTTCTGGAACTGTTTGACTGAGATTTCCACAAACGATATAACCCAATACCGTTTTTTGCAGCGATGGATACCCAGTGGTGAGGAAGATGTGCTGATGTTCTAGCAGGTCAAAGAACAATTCCGCACCGATAATTATGTCCACACCTTGACTGATGTTAAATTGTGGATCAGCAAGCGAAAGATTCCGTGACTAGCTAAAGAGATGGTGAGCTTTGGTAGAACTAGACAGTTTAGAGTAGCAGTGAAGGTTTCGAAACGAGGGAGCGAGATCCGAGGAAGTACCCGACGTTGACGGGAGGCAAATACAGAGCGACGGAGTCGAACGAGACGACGATTCAACCGGTGGTGAGGCAACCGAGAGCTCTTCCGACGATGAGCTTCGCGAAGGCACGAAGTGGGACAATCGACATGTTTGCGAGCGAAGAGATTATGCGACATGCTTCGCCTGTAATCGTTGCGCGCAAGTCATGCATTTTTTGGACCGCTGTGAGTTGTGGATTAGAGTGGATCAGCGATACATTCAGATCAAGAAATGGCACCCAATCGTCTAGATTTCCCGAGAACTCTTTCAATTTAATTTCCGGAAGCCGAAAGTTAGATGGGACTGGAACTTGTGGAAGATCATTTTGTCTTGGTTCTGGAGGTATGGGTTGTCGTCGGGGAAGTTTATTTTGCAATGAGGTCTTTAGCTCGTAGTAAAGAGTTTGAAAGTTCTGTTCCTCTTCACTAAATTCTTCTTCCGCCTCTTCAAGGACTTCAATTTCATCTTGAAGGCCTGCGAATTCACGCCACAGATTATCCAAGTTTTGAATACGGATAGTAACTTGACCTTGCTTATGGGGCCTTGCGTCGTCGATAGCTTTGATTAAATGGGTGGTACCCGAAACCTTGATTCGCCGACGGCATAGTAATTTTAATTTTGTCATTTTGGTTGCCTTCTTTGGGGGCGTCATAAGTATAGGCCAAAACCTTCACCAAAAAAGCAGTCAAATACCTGGTTTGCAGCTTCTTGTTACCCTTGTATCCTCCTAACCTCAACTGGACTCTGGATGATCACCGCACTGCTGGGGAAGATGGATTGTCGACTCCTTGGGAACGACAAGGAAGCTGCTGAATGTGACTCAGTTTGCGACGGGAAAATACTGATGGGCTGCGACGGGAAAACGCTGCTGGGATGCGACGAGTACACACTCTGCGTGTATTTGCTACTTTTCCTGCTGGAGGGATCACTGTTCGACGGGATGCAGTCATGCTGAGCGACCCACGTGGTGGTTTAGGTTGCCTTTCCTTGGGAAAGACCTCTGAGCGGCAATGCAACGGGAAATGATTCCGGGTTTCGGCACCAATTTTTGTTGCGACAACGAAGAAAACAGATGGAACTTGTCCAGAGCGATCGAACTACCAGCTGGAAAACTTCTGAGGAAAAAGCCGACGGTGACACGCGAACAAGTTTCGAGCTTGCGATCGAAGAAAGGAATGAATTTTATTTTTTGACATTTGCTTTTTCTTCCTCTGATTGGTGCAAAAGGCTAGAGAAACAGATAGGCTAATAAACAAGATGTATCCTAGTGTGAGGGGAGTTCAAGATGGTTTTAATTTCATTAAAAGGTGAGTACAGTTTCATTAATTTGTTTTAAATGTAAATATTTCAGATACGTATTTCAGTTGATGCAGGTAGGTATTTCAGTTCATAACAACTACCGTCACGAAAAGCGGTCAGGTTTTGAGCGTTAATATCTCAGTCGTTTCTCCAAAAAAAAAAAATATATAAAATGCTTGCCCCATTCGATCGGAAATATTTCTACGCGTCGGTGCCAATATCGAAAACTATTGATTTTCAACACTTAACTCCTTAAAATAACGAAAATTTAAAGTGATGTCATAGAATTTAGTTTTGCTGAGTAAATTTACTACATGCCAAGTATTTTCCTATCACAGACTTCAAATGTATGTAAGGGGGATCTCATATGGAGCAATGGACGACCTTGAATGGGTACGCCTTCGTAAGATGCGTTATGCTGCTGCGTGGAGCTGTTCAGAGTGGCAATGAAATGACAGCTGGTGGTTACAAGTACCCTAGAGGGCATTCTGGCGACCAACCATTGATTATACAATCGGTTAACCATGCCAGTGGTGAATGTGGAGCCAGCCGGTTGGCGCTACCTACCGAGCGATATCAGTGTGATCTAGTTGGCATTCATCTTCCGGTAAGGCGGTTGAGTGGTACAAACCAGCCACGATCAACATTAATATGACCTGTTACGAGTTAGATACCGATTATCAGATAAATGATTTCAATAATCTGATAAGAACTGTTGCAAATATTAATACAAATATTGATGCTAGTTACTGTGAATGCTAATGAATTGTCGCACAATATTAGCAAATAAGTATAACAGGGACCATTTAAAATCTGTCTTTTTTAGGACGACCAATTTGATTTTCCCAGCTAAAGAGCTTAAGAGATTTTCCCAGCTAAAGAGCTTAAGAGATTTTCCCAGCTAAAGAGCATAAGAGATTTTCCCAGCTTTCCCTTCGCCGCCGTACAATTACTAATTGCCACGTCCCGGGTAGAGGTGAATTGCAAACCAATAACATAATAATAACATATCTTGCCATCTCAACTAGATTTGACATTTTTGACTTATTCAGGAATAACACTTAATTTCAATGTAACTACAAAATATGTTATCATTGCTTGTTTTATTGTTATTTAGGTATTTTATACATAAATTGAAAAATCATTAAATAACAACTGAATGGTAAATTTTGCCATCATAACTAATTTGGGTTTCATTAAGTTATTTTGTTTTTTTGCGCTATTTTTGAATTTAAATGAAAGAAGTGATATGCAAGGAAAGATATTTTAAACTATTGAATTAAATATTCTG
This sequence comes from Aedes japonicus, assembly GCA_034211315.2. Taxonomy (NCBI): domain Eukaryota; kingdom Metazoa; phylum Arthropoda; class Insecta; order Diptera; family Culicidae; genus Aedes; species Aedes japonicus. The sequence continues at coordinate 56,182 of JASCZW010007211.1, forward strand.
CCAAAAAATGTAAATTCAAATATAAATATATTGTATTACTTTCTCTTTTTATTTTAAGTCAATTAACAAACAGACATCAATCAACTTAAGTGGGAATCTTACACTTTTATACATAATAAATTCTTTTATCAGCCAGTTTTATGTGCATATTTGAACATTACTGAATGGAGTCGTTAATTTTAATCACTTTATTGAAGAGCTCTTCACAGTGTAGCAGTTGATCAACAATGTAGTTAGTGCTGTCCTTATCACATAGAATATCTTGAATATTGTAGAAATTTCCGTTCACATAGATCCATGAGTTATTATATTGGAAGCCTTGGCATGATTTGTTTATAAATGAGGAAGAGAACTTACCATTCACCAGTTATTCCTATTTAAAAACTAGAATTACCATTATTTTGATTTTTTAGTGTTAACGATTAAATTTACAATTATTTAGACCTTCTAGAGAACAACTCATAGTGTTATTATTATGTTATCCACACCTCGCTAATAACTCATTATGCAATTATTCATTTGTAAATATTTTGTTCTTAGTTTGTTCTTATAATGGCAAAACTTGTTATTTCTTAGAAATTCCCTCGAACTATTTCAGTTATTATTTTTGTTGTTTTAACTCTTATCTCAAACAAACTAATGTAAAATTTTGCCATTCAGTTATTTTGCATAAATGGTAAAATTTGTCATTCATATGCAATTCTCTTCTACCCGGGGTAGTCCTACACAGAAAAAATAATTAATTTTAAAAAGCGCGTAAAATTTCCTCTCGTTTAATTTCAACCCGAAGGAGGCGTAAACAACAAAGTGGTATGCAATCTTCCATACACCAGACAACAATGTTTGTAATCTGTCATACAACAAGCTAGATGCAGGCGTTATCTGACCTCAATTTACATGAAATATCCCATTAATTTCCGCCAAATCTAGCATTCCCCTTATGAGCATTAGAAAACGCATAAAATTCAATGTTTATTTTTATCTGTGTACGTTTCTTTTGCTTACAACCTCATTGGGCTGTCCCTTGTAGGTTTTAAAATAAAATTCTTAAAATTGTCTTTAAGGGCATTTGAAGTGAGGGTCAATGTTGCCCTATATAGATGCTAGCTGTTGTAAAGGTATGTTTACCATTTTCAACGCTGGTCTTTGTTGACCAAAACTCTAAAAATTTCAAGAAAGTGATGAATGCTACCCGGTCTTACGGTACGTTCCATGCTTGCTTCTATTTCAAATAACGAATACCACTTTTTTGGCTCACGCAATGTAGGCACTATGCCGATATCCCTTTTTAGCCTTTCTTTGTAAGCTTCCGTACGACTGAGTGGGTGTGTTTGTTCACTGTAATCTCTCCCTCCTGTATGCTCGCTTTGTTTGGTAATATCCCTTTCTAATCCTATTTATTAGGAGGCCCGTCGTTCACAATCTCGATAGTCTTTTCGGTCCCCCTTTGTCTTGGGGCATCGTCGAGATTCGAAGCTGTTCTCTATAATAGGGTGCGGTACCATTTCGTCATACTTCGCTTCAATTCGATAATGTTGCGTACATGTCGAATTTTGTAGCCCGTTTCTATTCCTCCTGCAAACCAACTGAGGCGTAGATTCAATAGATTTCGATTTGTGTAAGGACGAAAGCTTCTTTTTGATGTACCATTTCTATTTTCATGAACGAACATTTGCCTCCCTCTGTTTATTTGCAGTAGTGCGTGTATAGTTGTTCAAACAAGTGTACCCTGCCTAACTGGCACAACGAGAGGCACAAACGAGTTGGTTTTGTTTGCGAGATCAGGAAAAACAAACATCCTTCAATTGTCCAATCTTCTGCTCCGATTCCGCTGCTCCGGCCGGGATTGCTAGTTGGATTTGTTTGAGAGCTTTAGCTCGCTTTCTATGCCATAGGTATTTTGATGTAAATTTCGGAAAACCCTAATTCACGGTTGTTGAATCTACCTCAAACTTTGGTTCCTTGGCTCGACTTCTCGGAATTTAGAGGCTACCGAAAATCCACTAAATTTGCCATTGAATTGAAACTAGGAGAATCGATCAATTTGGGCCACAGTTTGTTTGTTGAGTCACTATAGTCCAGAGGTCTATTTTGGTATTATGCATGCACTCAGTCGACCGTTTTAGAGCTAGCGACCCATCTGTCAAATGTTGTCGAGTAGAATAAGATTTGGTTTGGATGTGCGTCTCGTTTTCGTTTGTTTTATTTTTCCGCATGAATAAGAGAAACGTTTAAATGAAAATCATCAACTACACAGAAAAAATATTTAAATTTAACGAGTGCGGAAAATTTCCCCTCGTTTAATTTCAAGCCAAAGGATGCGTAAACAAAGAAATTGTTTGCAACTTTTCATGCGCCATACAAGAATGTAGGCAATCTTTCATAAAACAGGCTAGATTCAGGAGTTATCTGGGTTACATTTACACTAAACATCTCATTATTTTCTACCAAATCTAGCATTCCTTTTATGTGCATTAGATAACGCAGAAAATTCAATGTTTCTTTTTATCTGTGTAAATTTGCATAAGCGTTCACAGTATCATTGTATAACTGATCGTCAATCAGTTGGCGTACGTTTTTTGCGTTTTATTTTTTGTATAAGTTTAGGAAGAGAAAAGAATAGAGAGAGAGAGAGAGAGAGAGAGAGAGAGAGAGAAAAATCACACACTGATTTCTCTCTGAACAAAAAAAAGTTAAACAACTTACTTTCTTAACACGTAAACTTTCGATGAATACATACACGAGTGTTTAACGAAAAATTGACTAAAAACTCCTAACTCTACGTTTTCTTTCCATTTTGCTAACACTAAATTTAACGTTGCTTCAAAAGAATGATCCTCCCAATTCCTTCGTGATATCTTATGTGTTAAAGCACAGTATTAAAGCCTATCTGCGCTAACCGAAGCTGACGTTTTGTTTCCCCGCTGTTCATGGTCGCCCAGTCTTAAGTTCCAAGTTTGGTCACAAGGTTTCATAAGAGTGACGTTGTGAAGAACCCTAAGAGCATCGTTACAGTTGGTTTAAATCGATCCAAAGCAATTTAAGAGATTGTCTTCGCAATAACGGCAAACACCATCATACGTTGTAATTGGGCTTTAAGGCATCCCCACTGTTGGTCTGAATTGATTGACGATGCGGACACGGTTCCCGAGAATTGCAGCATATTTCAAAACGTTACGAGTTCCTGACAGTTTTCAGGAATGGTAGATATTTTTAATGGAAATGATTCTAATGTTTCAATTGGTCCTATTTATTCAAACTTTCCACTCAACCCTCATATCACGATTGAAATCTCAGTATATTGTCAAAATATTAATCGGATGAAAAGTGCGGCTAAGATTAACCAGATCCAAAACAAGGTGTTAAGTTGTTCTTATATCGTAATCCTGGCGAATTAAATTAGTTGGGATAAGAGTGTAAGAAGCGAAGAGGTCTATGACAATAGCTATAATGTTTATTGAGATGATCGTAATTATCAATTGTCTGAAAACAAGTTAGGTGGTGGTACTTTAGTTGCTATTTCATGGAATTTGAACATGTATAGGCAAAAGTGAATGTGGGGAATAAAACGCACATTTTTGTTTTGGTGCACTTTTCTCCAAATAATGCCCGTGAAGCTATATATGAGCAGTTCTTTAGTAATGCCGAAGAAATTATGTCTGGTTTGTACCCAGAATAAAAAGTACATGTTCATGGTGACTTCAATTAACGCAATGTCGATTTCATTTCCGACTATGATAATGAGAGTATCTTAGTTCCGAGAATTGGGGAAAATGAAACTCTTCATTTCAATAATTTCGATAAAATTGCAAATCTAGGACTCCATCAAAAAGACCATATAAAAAAAACAACAAAACTGTCATTTAGACTTTCTTTTCACTAATGTTTACGAAGATTTCTGCGTGAGTGAATCATTAAATCCAACATGGAGAAATGAAGCACACCGCAATTGAATATTTCCTGTTTGTGCATGAAGGTGAAATATCTGTCGACTGCAAATTTGAGGATAACTTTGGATATATATCAGCAAATTATGAAATTTTTAGGCATAAACTAAACTTAATTGATTTGCAAACAATCTTAAGGCAAGAATTTAATGTCGAAATCGAAACCAAAGAGTTCTACAATAAGTTGACTAAAATAATAGAAAAAGAAGTACCAATTAAACGACGTAGACGTAAAGTGTTCCAAAAAAATCCAGTATTGTTCAACAGTTAAGTTCAAAACTTAAAAACTCTAAAGCAAAATGCACTTAAAATTTATAACAAATGTAACATTCCCGGAAATTGGGAACACTATTTGAATTTTTTTGATCAACTTAATTTGGCCATAAATACCGCTTTTGAGGAGTATAGTTTAAAAACCTAACGTGAAATTAAATCTTGCTCAAAAACTTTTTTAATTATGTCAATTACAAACTGAAATCGGATAATTTTCCATCCATAATGAATTTTGATGACACAGAAAGCAATAACTCAGAAAAAATATGTAACAAGCTTCTCAGAAGCAAATTTATCGGGAATTTTTTGGTTTCCATCCTGAATTTCTAAGTGACATTTTGCATTAGTCAAATCACAATTTTTGCATTAGTCACGATATTTTAGAGGGGTTAGGACATTTAGATGCATCCAAAAGCTTAGAACCTATAAAAAGGTGCTTGACAGGGAACGAAACTCACGCAAAAACCAGGAACATTGCGGCGATCGACTTACAGGAGCGTGCGATGCGACCATGCCAAGGGAAGTCAAACCGAGGAATGGAAGATAGCCGGTGTATTGATGGACGGAGACGATAACCGACCTCGGAAGAACATGCCTCCGTGCAAGACGAAGGATGCAAAGAGCGCGGCCAGACGCCGAGAAAATCGAGCGTAGAGGGGCGCTAGTCACCGCGAAGGCCGCACTGAAGAGGGAGATAAAGGCCACCTTCACGTCAAAACCAGAGGAACGGCGTCTCCAACTGAGCAAACACCAGAGCTGCTGCAAGTGATCGTAACGGGACACTCTCCGAACCACAACCCGAGTTCATAGCCCTCCACCGCCGTAGATTTGTCCCATGGCCAGCGTTCCAGTATCCTAGAGCTTAACGCTGTCTTAGCGACGGAAGGGTGGGCGGTTCAGCCAAACACTCGTAACCACGTGGGCATTGACAACGGCACAACGGGGGCCGGCGACGAGACTACGGTGACGAACGAAGAACTCATTGCGATAGCAAAGTCTCTAAAGGTTAACAAAGCGCCGGGACCGGATGGTATTCCGAACCTAGCCATCAAGACGGCTATCTTGCTGGATTCAGAAATGTTCAGGGTGGTAATTACAAGGTGTCTGAACGAGGGCACCTTTCCGGATGCTTGAAAAATTCAGACTCTAGTGTTGCTACCAAAGACAGGGCAGCCACCAGTGGATCAATCGGCATACAGACCTATATGTCTGTTGGATACGGAGGATATAGGTGGTCAGTCTAACAACCAGTTTTGCTTCCGTAAAGGAAAGTCGACGGTGGATGCCATTTTGTCCATCACCAAGACGACTGAAGTGGCAATCCAGCGCAAGAGGCAAGGTGAACGCTACACGTGAGAATAGCGCCTGTTGGGTGGATATCGCCGACTCGCTTCAACGCCTTCAGGTTCCTTTGTACCTGAACAAGATTCTTGTAAGAAACTTAGAGAATCGCGTACTGGTACACAACGCAGAGGCAGGCCAGGAACGTGTTCAGATCACCGCACGCGTCCCACAAAGTTCGATCCTGGGTCCGGTACAATGGATCACGATGTTAGATGTAGTACAACGGCTTGAGTTCCCGAACGGGGTGCAGATAGTCGTTTTCACGGATGACATCACCCTGGAGATATGTGGTGAATCCATTGCAAGAGGTCGAGCTAACGGCATCGCACTTCATTGGCATTGTGGAGAGATGGATGAGTTCCAGGAAATTGGAGCTAGCCCACCATAAGACTGTGGCCACGGTCAGTGCAGGTTACTGCACAATAGAATCGAAGAGGTCTTTGAGGTATCTTGGGGTCATCGAGTGCAGTTATCTTTATAAAGTCCTTTTAAACAAATTTATTCAATGTGTCCTCCATTTTTATAAATAACATCCTCGAGCCGACGCCGGAAGCCAGAGCATGCCTTTCGGAAGTAGTCCTCCGACATTGGCTGCCATGTGCGTGTTATGGTTGACTTCAGGCTTTTGACACTAGGGTGTGATGTTTTGCAGGCTCGTGCTTCAACATATGCCCAAATCGAATAATCCAACAGATTAAGATCTGGGCTGCTAGGGAGCCACAAATCCTTCAGCCAAAACTTCATGTTATCGTTCAACCATTGTTGGGTTCGATTGAACGTGTGACACGGCACTTCATCCTGCTGTAGGACAACGTTTTGGTCCTCGGAGAAGTTGGCTTTCACCCAGGGAAGCACTTGGTCCTTCAAAATACCAATATACACTTAGGTACTGATTTTAACTCCAGCATCAATGAAAACAGGCGGCATTTTCAAACCGTTGGACGCCACCAAGCCAAGCATCATGACACCAGCCGAATGTTTGGTTTGAAATTTGAATTTCACTTTTTCCGGAACGTTCTCCATTTTCTGCGGTGAAATGAACCGGTCCGTGCAGCTGTTGGCCACAGCATCGATGCTGAACAGCCTTTCGTTGGAGAACAGGATTATCATTTTTTCCTTCTTCAACAAGGAAAGCAATATCTTGGACCGAGTCACTCGTAGTTCCTTGACCCGGTCCGTTATCAAGTGGCGTTTCACTCTGGCTCTGAAAGTTGCATGAAGGTCTTCTTTGATGATTCTCCGAATGGATTTCTCCGAAATATTGGCATCCTTTGCAAGTTTTCTTATGGAACGCAACGGGTTGCGAGCAATTTTTGCACGGACCGATTTGATCACGTTCGGCGTGCGTGCAAAACGCGGACGTCCGCTACCCGTCTTCTGCTGCTTAGGACCATCCTGCAGGGACTTTTTTATGCGGTAAACTGTTGCCAAATGGCACCCTATCACCTTGGCAATCTCTTTCGGCTTCTTCTGGGCGAGCAACAAACTGGTGATCACTTCTTTCGCGAAAATTTTGACGAATTAGCAATAAAACAAATAGAATGTTTGGATGCACAATTGAAAGGAAACATGAACAAATACACTTTCGGCAGAAATTAGTCACTAGCTACACGAATTAACCCAATACTCAAGTTTGAACATTTTCGTATTATTTTCTTTCGCACCCTGTAGATTCGTACGAATCTTTTAATCATGAAGATTTCACACTTGATCAGTATTGTAGATGAGAACTCGCAGAAGCGGTTCTGTAAGAGTTTAACGCTTATCAAAGGGCAATACATAAATAATAATATTAAAAACTCGATCTCCAAATTTCTGGCTTAGCCAAATGATCTCTAAGGAGTGACCACCAAATGGTTTTTAAGAAGTGAATAATAGAATTTTGTTGCATACTCAATAACTTATAGGTCTTTGTCGTTTGTTTCAGTTTATATTTACATCTTCACCAACCCCAACTGTCTCATCGGAGGACCATCGTGCTTTGTATAGAGTCCTGCTTGAGGACGATGATCAGCCGGTCCTAACATGGAGAACAGACGCTGTTTTAAACCGCCCCCTATAAGAAGCACAAATAGAAAAGTGTAGTGTATGTGTCTTCTAACAAACATTCCGTTTTTCGATGTTTTGGTTTGAGCTATGATACAGGAAGATCGCAGCAAGCCGTGCTTTGAAACTGACGTGTTTTGTTTTTGCTGCGTCGTTTTCGCGAAACAAAATATCAAAATTATTCGACATTCAACTTAAACAAACAGTTAAATCATAAAAATTCCGCGTGTTTCGTGTACTACGTAGTGAATATAATCGATTCCCTCCCAAAATATGTAATGATCGGTAGCATTTCTCCATTTTAATAGTAACTTTTTTCCACCCGGAGGCAGCGTTGAATCAGCTTTGTTTTGTTTGTTGGTGCTATTAGTATTGTGCCACCCGGGCCAAAAGGTTAAACTATAGTTTTTTTTGCCTGGTCGCGAGTGTATTCATGATTATTAGCAGTTTTGAAGTCGATATAGAGTTGCATCATAACGAGGGATTTTGATAAATGGCAGAGTGTGAAGTGAAAAAAAGAAGACTAGTGCAATGTTAAAAAACGGCCATTTGCTGGCCAGCGTCTGAGTGGCTGGCATATAATTTCAGGTGCACTCATAACGTGGTCTACAGAGAGAGAGCTACGATTTTTTTTTCATTCATTGCCCAGTGATTGTGATTTTTCAAGTTTAATTTTTACTCGAAAGTGTTTCTACCTGCGATTTTCATTGTATTTCATTTGTGCACGAAGTACTAAATATATTTGTGCTGTTCCACGCGAAAAGAATGATGTGGAAATATTTGCCGAATAGCGAAGAGCTTACATAAATGCATCCTTTAGCATCACAGGGTGGCCGTCCAAATGAAGACTGAACATCAGCAACAATTTCCGGTGAGATCTATCCGATTATAACTAAATTTGAACCATACTACTAAATACGTGCTATCGTCAAATCAATATGACTTGATGATGGAAGTGTATGCACAATACTAATTTTCATTTGATGTTTGTATTGTGTCTATGCGGGGCTGGTTGTAAGTGAAATTGACCTCGGAATGGACGTGAGTAACCAGGCATTCTGAAATGGGTCACTGGAACTCAACAGAGCTATCACCTTTCAACTCCCGGGCTAAAAATGTTTGTTGTGTCGACAAAAGTTCGTTTAACTGCAAACTTTTTTCTTCCATAAAAACACTGCCGGACGGTGGGCGTTGGATTGAACATACACACACACATATGGTTTGAGCTATGATACAGACCAGATGAAGACAGGAATTAGAAGACCTGCACGGGGGAGAACATCGACTTGCTTGAAATAATTTAGCAATCATCATTGATACTTCCGTCATACGGTTGGAACTGTCCGGCGCTCATGACTTCTTCCTTAGCCAGTTTTCGGATCTGAAGGCTACTGACGGTGTGTCATTTGTGCACAATCCGTTTTCTTGTTAAACCTCCGTGCGAAGAATTTAAAAAGAAATGGCAACATTAGCATTTAGCAACAGCTAAAAGATGGTTGAACACTGCATACTACTTGTAATGACGGGTAATCCATTAGTGCAGGGCTTCCCAACCGGTAGTGCGCGGCCCCCAGGGGCGTCGCAAGGGTCTTCTAGGGGGGTCGCGGGCGTCTGACCAGCGTGACAATTTTTATGCATACAGAATAAAAAAAAACTGATCCATAAAATAAAATGCCAACTACTTATAAAGTGGATGACTTTAAAGAATAAACGAGTATATTTTGGTCTTCGTGCGTCTTATAATTCGTTCGGGTAGAGCAGAGTAGTGGTGAACGGAAGGCAACGAAGGTCAGTTGCTTCTTCCATTGTCTTTTTCTTGCTAGCTAGCACACGCGATTGAATGGATTCATTTTTTACTTGCTCTTTCCTTCTTACTGAGATGTGAGTTGATGTATTAGTGTGCGTCCTGGTGCGTCGTTAAACGTGAAGAAAAACTCAATGAATGCGCAGTAGTAGTTGGCTCATTTGTTTTGTCTTCTTTTACAACTGAACTGGCCATTCACGCGTCGAGTCCCGAATCAATCAACCGACCAATTTGTTGCTTCCACATTTAAAATTTTGCTGAGATTTTGGTTTACCGCTGCAAACTAAATATTGTCAACTTGAATAGGTAAAGTATTCAATAAATTTAAAATAGTTACAGAAAAGAACAAGATTATGTTGTACTTTATAGACGGCCTCACCATGGAAAAGAAACGCAAGTATTCCGAGGATTATATGAAATTCGGTTTCACAACTATAATCGTTAATGGCGTCGATAAGCCACAGTGCGTGCTTTGTGGCGTTGTGTTGAGTGTTGAATCAATGAAGCCATCAAAATTGAAACGGCATTTATATACCGAGCATACTACTAAGGATGTGGACTTTTTTCGGCGTCATGAAGCTGGCTTGAAACGGCAGAGATTCGATGCCACTGGCACTGGCAGCATTCAACAACAAAACACAGCAGTAGTGCAGGCGTCATATGAGACAGCACTGGAAATCGCTAAAAACAAAAAACCTCATACGATTGGAGAAACTCTGATCAAACCTAGCATGCTGAAAATGGTGAATTTGGTTCTTGGGGAAGCAAGTGAAAAGAAAATGCGGCAAGTGTCATTATCAAACAACACTGTGCAAAGACGAATTGCCTTTATGTCCGAAGACGTGGAAGAGCAAGTTCTGGAAGAAATAAAACTTCTTTATTCGCAATTCAACTCGATGAATTCACGGACGTCAGTTCCTGTGTGCAGCTGTTGGTGTTTGTGGAGTACGTATGCTCTGCTGGCGATTTAAAGGAGGAGTTTCTTTTCTGTTGTGACTTGGAACCTACTATCAAAAGTGATGATATCATGGCTAAAATCAAGGCGTTTTTTGAATCTGGTGACTTGCAGTGGAAAAAACTTGGTGGGGTTTGCACCGATGGAGCTCCTGCAATGCTTGGCAAGAAATCTGGATTTCAGAAGAAGGTCATGGAGCTTACCCCACATGCCGCAGGTGTCCATTGCATGGTCCATCGATATACTCTTGCCAGCAAGACGTTGCCGGAAGGGTTATTGAAAGTACTGGAATTGGACATAAAGATTGTGAACTATGTTAAGTCGGGAGCCCTGAATACACTTTTATTCAAGGAACTCTGCAGGGAAATGAACACAGATCATGAGGTTCTTCTTTTCTACACTTCCGTTCGCTGGTTGTCGAAGGGTAATGTACTCGACCGTGTTTTCGAGTTGAAGGATGAGATCCAAACGTTTTTGAAAGCTCAAGGAAAAAATGATTTTCTTGCACATTTTAATGAAGGAGGAGACGTTCAGAAGCGTCTCGCTTAGCTGATGTTTTCGAATTTGAAACTTCAGGGCAAACAATCCAATCTCGTTCACTTCCAAGATCATCTTTATGCATTCGCGCAAAAACTAAAAAATTGGCGCCGAAAAGTTAAAATGGAAAATGTTGCCATGTTTGATCGTCTGTGCAATATGACCGATAAAGGAGCAAGCGAGCTGACTTCGGCTCTCCAAGCAGAAATTATTGCACATTTGGATTCACTGGAGCAGCAATTTGAGAAGTATTTCCCCGGGTTGAAGCAAGAAGTAGCTGCTTTAGTACGCAACCCGTTTTCATCTTCATTGGATGTGGCTAGCCTTCCAGATAAGATACAAGATGAATATTTGGACCTGAACAACGATTCTTCGTCTCGCGATTTGTTTCATGAAAAGGAACTGAGCCAGTTCTGGTGTGCTATGAATGGCTCGTACTCCAATGTTTCCATGGAGGCATTGAAGATCCTAATCCCATTCGTGTCAACATATCTTTGTGAAAGCGGATTTTCAACTCTACTTCAAATGAATACGAAGACAAGAAACAGACTGAACGTTGAAGATGACATGAGATTGGCGTTGGCTCAAACACAGCCCCGAATTTCAAATCTAGTGTCATTTTTCAACATTTTTCAACTGTTTCTTGTTCAGGATGATTATTTTGACCCATTCATGAATAGTTTACTACAAGTTTTTTGGCATACTGGCGCCAGTAGTGTAGTGCTAAGCGTGACTGCGACGTCGGTTGGATTTTTCTAAGGCGAAAAAATCTCTGGCCACGTCTTCCATCGGAAGGGAAGTAAAGCCGTTGATCCCGGCTCATGTGTTGATGAGTGCGATTTGTAGGGTCCAGGTGATGGAGTCATCTTTCTGGCGTAAATGGCTGTCACTAAGAAAATGTGCTTAGCATTTAAGGTAGTGGAAATAAAAAACATGCCCATCTCTGATGGAAACTCTGGTAAACGATATTGAATTTTGAAAATATATATATTGTTTGGATCGAAACTTGAAGAGAATCATACATTGGAGCATTCTATAAAAGTTATAGCAACAAGAAAAAGATAAACATATGTAATAAAATCGTAATTTAAAAAATAAATGATGATTTGTTGCATATAAATCAGTCTGGATATTTTCTGGAATTTAAAGTTAAAAAATAACAAATCAAACGAAATATGATTACTAACTGCATTCTTCACTAAGTTTATCGACGCTTCTCTTGAGGCTTACAATCCCGAGGAATGAGTTGCTTGCTTTTTTTTATGAAGCAATATTCTTCCTTTTCGTTGCAACCTTCTTTCTTTCTTCAGCCGCTGCAGCTTCAAGACATTTCAGTTGCTTTCTTGTAGCTTTTAAATTTTCCGTTTCTGCAAGCAACTTGGCTCTTATTTCGTTCAGCTTCATGTTGCGTTCTTGCTCGGCCTCTTCATCCTTTTTATGTTCTTGAGCAATTTTCTGATCTTCCAAGTCTCGGTTTTCAATCTCGGTAATAATCTGAAAATCTGACATGACACCATAAGACACTTTCAGACCTTTTCTTTGTCGAGGTTTTTTCTAAGTTGTTGTAGCAGGTGTCTGTAGGACATCAGCTGGTGTTCGAAGTAAGGTACAGGGTACTGCGGGAATGACAACCACGGGTTCAATTATATTCAGCTGCTGTTCCATAATTAGAACATTGAGCAGCTTTGAAGGTTCGCTTTCCTTCAAATGTGTCCTAAGATCATTAACAGCATCGCGAGCACGTGCTACAAGCTGCTTAGTTTTACCTTTTATCATAAGATGGAGATGTTATCATGATTAACCTCGTAGACGCTGGTATCCATTAATTCTTCAACTGTGTCGTTTCTGACTATTGGTGCAATAGTGTCGCTGTTATTATTGGGGTAATCTTGTAATACATTATTTATGAACATTGGAACAGATATATTGTTAATATCGTCGTGGTAGCTTAGTGCACTTTCGTCAAGGGTGGCCAAGATTTCGGTAGGGTCGAGCTGTTCTTGTCGCGTTTTTTCAATTTGTGAATTTCTTGAGTTTAAAAGCAAACGATCCGTTTTCAAATTATCTAAGTTGAATGGCTGTAATCCGGTGGATCCCCAACCGTTGATGATTGTTTCCTTGTTAATGACCTCATAGTTTGTTTGCTTCAAAACCTTAACAAATTCAATTTCATTGAACGTTTTATCTGGGTTATTTGTTTTCTATTTTTGAAAATTTTCCGTATATTTAGCTTTTAACGCACCAAAAATTGCCACATCGAGCACTTGTAGAATGTGCGTCGAGTTTGGGTAGAGAACTGTTAAAATTACATCATTTTCGAAGCACCATCTGTATAACTTAACAGAATGATGTCCCGAATACCCATCAACCACCAGTACAATTGGGCGTAATATTCATTTCAATCCATCTTGGATTTAAGTGTTGCGTAACAAAATGAAAGAAGGCATCCCCCTTCATCCATCCTGATGTAGTTTGATTGAATCCAAAGTTGGCTCCTATGGACCCAGAAGTAGACACCTTAGGCAGAGCAGGGGTATACAGAATCAAGTGTAAACACTGCAGCAAAATATATGTAGGTCAAACAAAGAGAACCTTGGCAACAAGGTTCAAGGAACATCTAGCGCAGGCGACTAAGGCTATCAAACAGAACGAGAAAACTTTAGTGATCGTTCAGTCAGTGCGAATCATTAAACAAACCACAATAAAGAGGATGAGTTCCTCTCCTATGTGCTGCATCTAATCAAACAGAGTGCACGACGAAATTAGATCGTCTAGAATAACCATACAAGCCACAGTGGTACATGAGCGTCTTTCCATGCGTCAATTTTTGCCTGTTGAAGTGACGGACTTGTTCACGATGCTACAACCTTACCCGATCAGTGCGATAGTATGAGCAAACGATTTGACGTCCATGTGCTTCGAGTATCCATTGAGATATTGGATGCCGGTTCACTCAAGTTATTGCAAAATGAAAGTACGAATCTTGTACATAATGTTATTACTCTGACAGGGTAACATTATGCCTGTAAACGACCTGACGGAACTATTCAACACTTTCTCTTCACATCTTTCATGCTAGCCAAAAACATTGTTGTTCACTCTTGGTGCCTCATGGTGATGAGCGAACATCTCCTTCTACATCACTGACTAAATTTTTTTTTTTAAATGATAAAACTTCATGATAAAATAAAGCTTATCATAAAATAAGCCATGTATGTAGTTTGTAACGCTTGCCCTTTTAGCCAATCGGATGTTGGAGTTCCTCCTCGAAATTTGTTTCCGTCCAGAGAAGCAAGATCTCTTGCAGCATCCAGAATTTCCTTAGTCGTCTTTGGACAGCCAGAAGCAGCAAAAAGTAGAACCCAAGCAGCCAGTTGTTTCTCCAGATCAGCACTTAAGGTCGTTGCATTGCCATACCTCTTGCCATTTTTTACTTTTAACTTCAACAACAGGGTCGATTTGGGTATATTGTAAAATTTGCGAGCACTATTGGCTGTTAAAAACTTGTTCTTCACATCCGATAAAGCCTTCGAAAGGCTTTCCTCTGAATATTGCCTTTTCTTGGACATTTTTCCACTGAACAACACTTAAGTCGGAAATACTTTACTTCTGCTGCGCGCAAAGTAAACCATAAACAAATAGCAGCGCGCCAACAAAGGAACCAACTGGACAAACCACGATCAGCGCACTGGACAAACCATCATCAAAATTGAGGTCATCGAATTGCATTAATTACATAAACTAAATCAATACTTCTGATATAAAATGTATGCAAGCATGATGTTTACAATATTTCTAAATGTTATAAAGCATAAAAGATCTAAATACATGCCAAGATCGATTAAATGTTAGCTTTATTGAGGGGTGCAATAACACTGATAAGTACAGTTTTTGTACAAATTTTAAACAAGCAAATTCGCTAATGTTCCTTATAAAACGACTGCAATCATCAACAATATTACTTTATTTGTATACTAGGAAACATTTGAATACTTTATTTGAAACCAATGTGCCTAATTAATTCAGTTAAAAAAGTGGACAAACCACCATCATATTTTCAACTGGACAAACCACCATCAAATACCCTAATCACATTAGTTTTCGCGGGGCCATTACTGATTCAAAAAGAGGGTCGCGATCCCAAAAAGGTTGGGAACCTCTGCATTAGTGTATACATAATTATCGGAACAATTTATATAATGTAAATAAGTACCAATGCCTATCAGATTTGCCTGAGCTACTGAGATTCTGATTTGTTTATAAATCTGGCAGCTGTTTTAAACTCAATACAAATCTCAAATCAATACCAATAGCCGATGAATGCCACCGTAATTTAGTGAAATTGATCGCTTTAGTCACCGATAGCTCACAAATATTACAAGACATATAGATCACGCATGCTGCAGACCTATAAATCACATAACGTCGCTGGTCTAAAACAATCTAGTGAATCTCAACGAGAATAGCAGTCTGCCACAGCAATGCATCAGC